>CM029522.1:4774599-5020911 GCA_017140615.1 Eucalyptus cladocalyx
CAAGTTCTTGAGATATTTTGGCATTGTGACTCGCTAACTAGTCTCGTAATGAAGTTGAGGTAAGTAACATTTTTCCAAATCGGTATTTTGTATTGGAGTATTTTCATGTTAATGTGAACTAAGAATTAAAATCTCGTTTATTTTTCTTTTTATATATCTAGGCATTAGTTCTTCCAAAAGAAATCAGAAGTGAAGTGCTTCCTCCATTGTGGAATGTTAAACATTCGAGACTTCAGATCCCGTGCAATACTTCGGAGATATTAATACCGCCTCAAGTGGCGAAAGCTTAAGGTGGATGTGTCCTAATTTAGAGACGCTAGCTATTAGCTCCAAACCCTCCCACAAGAAGATGCTGATGGGTCATCGGCTCCGGACTCCGTATAGAGACAAGTACTCAAGAGTGACTAGGAAAAAGGGTGGCTTGGAACATTAGAAACTAATATACAAAGAGAAAATAGAGAAGAAAACAATTGAGATTTTTTTACGTGCAAAACCCTTCCTAAAATCAGGAAAGTGAAAAATCACAATGCCGCACTAGGCCTTGATTAAGTCTCAATTAAATAGTTAGATCTAATATTAGATTTAGCTTAGTGTTCCCTAATTGATATTTATGTAGTTTGGAGATGTTAGTGAGTACTTGATTATAGTTTAGTTTTGGTAGATTGCTATTTTAGACAAGAACTGGATTCAATTTGATTGTAGCTCATGGGGTTGCTACTCGGGCTTGATTATATTTTCTGTCTAATTTTCTTGTTCATCTTTCATTTCATTTTTTTTTCATTTTCATTGTTCTTTTTCTTTCTTTCATGCATCTTTTCTTACTATTACTTTATTTCTTATTATTTTTATCTTTTTATGATTCATTTTTTTTATCTTCTTATAAATTTTTATATTTTTGCAAAATGAGCAAATACTTAAAAGGTCTAAAATTTGAATGTCAATAATGACCAATTGCTGTCATTTCATTTCAGTTGTTATACTTTACTTTACCTGAATGTGTAAGAAAATATCACCGACAAAACAGCATGTGTAACACGATAGGAGTATAACCTCTAACCATCATGGGTATCATTCCTTTATCACCTAATTGCGCGGATCTAACCATCTTTACTTACTCCGACCATCCTATTATTTCAATTTTTGAAGACTGAATACTGTACTCTCTTCATTCTTGTCTTTTAATTGTAGTCTCTCATTCGTTGCCGCTCCTGCGAGAGTTGATGCATTCAAAGAAATCGCTAGAGCGGCGACCCACACCATACTGGCCGCGTGTGGCTTGAGCGGCCCAAGTCTGTCATCTCCAGCTCCGTGTGTCGCCGCACCGATGACGTTCGGAGGCTCCATGGGTCTTATGTCATGCCTAATTCCTGCAGAGAGTGCTTCAATGCCTACGTAAAGACCGTCGTCGAAAACCTTCCACTCGAGAGAGGCTGAGTAAAATCTAATTAAAGTACATTCTTTTTTCCATTACCTCTGTGGCATCCGCATTCATAGAAATAGCCATGGTTTTTGAAGGGAGAATTTGTTGGCTCTTTACTTTCTGCAGAAAAGGGTTATGGAGTCGCCATGTTGCTGCCCCTGTTGGTGAAGGGGCTACGTGTCGGGACATCGAGGGTGCTGCGATCTGAGCTTTTGGACAGGGCGGATTTAGTCCGGTGAGTCAGGCACGTTGAAGGAATTATAAAGTTGTTTTGAGCGAAAGATTAAACGATCGATGTGGCCAAGGTGTGTGACCAATTAAGATTTACTCGTGATATGCATTTGGATCAATTTTGTTGCCAAATTTTGAGAGTTTCTTCTGCTTTAAAAATTGACTCATTTCTTTGTATGGTGTTATTATCACAGGTGCTAATGTAATTAATAAAACGACCCAGGACCTAATCTGGCCCGTACATGGTCCCCATGAAGGTATTCCCCTTTGGCTTCTTTCCTCGTACGTCTCCACTTACCCTTCCACACACACTGTCGCACGGTTGTGACGCATCGACCATAGTTTGAAGCGGTCTTAAGCATGTCTAACTCCTTGGGGCACTCGAAAAGTTGCAACAAAGATCGAAGGAACAACAAGATTGGAAGAACGTTTTTGGACACAGACCCAACGGTCAGAAGATCACACTCCGATGTCAATCGTTTACCCGAAACAGATCATTAGCAACCTTTGACTTCAAGCAAGAGGTGATCGTACGCAATACATTAATCAATCAATGGTGTGACAGATAAGGTGATCCACTAATACATTATCCGGCCCAAGCAGTGAATAGTGATGGCCATAAGCTATTTATTAATATAAACAATCGAGGTTCTTTTTGCTTGTCCATAGACAATCACTTTTTCGACATTAAATAAGGGTTAATATCATAAAATAAAATAAAAAAAAACCAAATTAGTATACATATGATAAATTTATCCTTAACTAATTTTTTTATCACCAAAAATCTCAAATTGGTACACTTTGACAATTTTAACTTGAATTGGTATGCTTAAGACAAATTTATTCTCTAATGATTTCGCTAAATTTTACTATCAAATTATTGAGTTGGATGACATGTAATAGCTAACTAATATAGTAATTTGGGATTTTACTTTCCATTTGTCAAAGTTATACAAATTTTGTGGTTTTTTGTGGTATTAATCCAATTTAATAAATGACATATTTGTTACAAATATACCAGTTTGAGATTTTTAGGGGTTTAAAAATGTTTGGGTAAATTTATTACAAGTATGCTAATTTTTGGTTTTTTTTTATAGTCGCTTGAGATAAATTCATCATACGTATTTGTAGTCAAAATATTAATTTTTGGTAAATTTATTACATATATACCAGTTTAAGGTTTTGGAAAAGATCGCTTCTTCTATTTTCTAGCTCTAACTTCAAGATATGTGGATTATGTCCCTACGACAGAGATCAAGTGATTGGCCACGATTGTATAACTATCCAAATTTGGCTCATTTCTCCAACAAGGGCTCAAATACTTAGCGTGGTTTTAATGTAATTTTTAGTTTTAAAATTGTTCTGCACTTTATTTTTCATTCGATCTTCAACATGCTTTATTTAAATTTCGCCTAATAACACCAAAAACTCAAAACAAGTACAAACATACTACATTATTTCCTAATAAACTTTATAGAACATTCTAGGTGTGCCACATAATACCCCAAACTGATATTTTTGCGTGCCCCATTTACCTCAAGCTGTGGCAATTCTTTCATTTGTAGGGATGAATGTAGCACGAGCACACCAATTTGTCATAAATGCCGCATGTGTATATTAATTTGGGATGTTTTGAGACATAAAAATTATCTTGAGATAAATGTGACACAAATATACCGATTTGAGACTTTTTGTGGTATTAATTTGTATTTTCTATTTGACGGGAAAACCATGAGTATTTTTTAATATTATATATAAGTGCAACCAAATCATCAAACCCATTAAATTCTTGTTTGATCAAATTTGTGCTTAGATGCAGTGGAATAAGCACAAGAAAATTGTAATAAAAGCTATAATTCTAACCTCTATCTAGAAAGGTTGAGGATTAAATGAGAATGATGTACTATTTAGTTCCGACCTAGATACGAGACAAGTACAAAAAAAAAAAAAAAAAAAGCAAAGAAGAAATGCTTTTAGTGTACGAGATTCATAAAACCACTCAATATGCAGCAACCTTCGCCTCTCATATTCCCTAGTTAGTGGGGGAAAAATATTTAACTACCAATGAGGGAAATGAGGTGTGCGGGTGCTTATATGTTAAAATAAGGAATGTAGTCTAAATTTAAACTAACCTTATTATTAAACCAACCAAAAAAAAAAATTGTTACTAGTACTTTACTAAGCACTCCGTAAGTGTGATTTAGCTTGTGTTCAACCTTATTAAGATACTCCTCGTATCGGGATTGTACTTGATTTGAAGGTGCTCTTCTTGTCGTACGAAAAGATATCGATCATTAATTATATTCACATGAGTAAGTGAATGGCCCGAAAAAAAAAAAATGAACTAATGAAGCTAGCAAGTAGGAAAAATATCCCTCGGCCGGCCGTTCATGGAACATATGCAACAACCCGTTAACATGATTAGAGCCTTGAGAAAGGCTTGTACAAAATTTCATAGGCATTCGAAAGGCTTTGTATAGTAAATACTATTGAGGAGCAAGATCACCAGTAGGTGTATAATCCGACAAGTGCCACAATAAAAGATAGAGTCGATCACCTTTACCACATACTTATATCGACCTAATTAACGAATTTAACAACCTACAACTGGCCGAAACAGTAACTAAATCAGACCCGAGAGTCTGCAGTTTTTTTATTTTATTTTATTTTATTTTTATGTCGTTGAATTGGGCACGAACAAATGTAGACCAGTACGAAATGGAGATGTTGGACGCGTTAAGTCTGGAGTTGACGCCATCATAGAGGGAATAGAACGGGGATCGGATTTTCAGCGAAGCAAAAAAAAAAAAATTGTAATTAACTTTCATCACCACCCAAAAAAAAACCCTAAAAAAGATGGCCGATAATGACATGATTTCTCCGGACTAAAAAAATTCCAAACCACGATCCTAATCCTAACCTGCCCTCCAAGGAATTAATCGCTTAACTCAAAATGTCACTTGAAAATTACAATATAAAATAATGAAATTTATAGCGCTTAATTGAATGAACCGAGTGATAAAAATTCGGAGGAAGAGAGATGCTAAAATACCTCTAAATAATATGTAGCATGACATCAAAATGCCTTGAATTCGTAAGCGGCCTAACAAAAGTACGCTTTCTAAAGAATGCTTGAATTTAAGAATTTTAGTGATAAGAATATGAATTTTGAATATCAACATAGATTAAATTTTTCGCAGCATTAATCAACAGGACAACGTTAAATTTAAATTTAGGCAATGACGCAACTCACATCCATCTCTATTTCTCGTGCGACGGCCTTCTTGTGGTGCATCGGGTGGACCCGTCGCGTCGCTGCGTGGTCAAGCGACGCAAGCAAAGTCACATGGCACCGCGAATTCCTTGTTTTGCCCCTTCCCCTACGGAGAAAACCTCGGTCTGTTTTCAAGGTTGATTTTTCGAACGCTCATGTCGTTTTTACAAGCATCGTGCGTCCGGATAATTGGTCTTTTGCTTCGATCGTGTCTTCTTGTTAACCGTTTTGGCCAACCCACTACCTCTCTTGTTAACCGTTTTGGCCACCCCACTACCTCCCCCCTCCTCTCCTTTTTCCTTGGTTCTTTTCGGCGAAAGATAACCAACAGCTTTTCCGTCTTGGAATTCCTGGAATCCGTGGGAAGAAGATGAAAAGGAATAGCCAAAGAAAAAGGAGGAATTCAAGGTATAAACACAGACTCGATTTCATGTTTATGTTTTCATCGAAATCTGAACATTTCAACTTTTTTTCCTCTCTCAGGTTTCTGGGCTTCTGCTTTTCCCGCTGTGCTGGATGGTTCTTTTGGTGATTACTCGTGACAAACGGTGTGAAGGCAAGCCTAATTTTAGGACGTTCATCCTTCAAGGTGTGTCGTTCAACTATATCCTTGATTAGTCGCTATGAATGCGAACAGCTAGTAATAAAAACACCTAACACAAATGCAAAAAATTTAAGCCTAAATTAGCTACAACAAAAAAAACAACTGAATTAACACAATTGTAATGCAGTTAAGACTTTTTTGATAATTTTCCCATTCTCATACTTAGCCCTTATTGTCTTCCGTTCTCTGTTAACTTACCCAAAAGTAGTAACACCGCATGAATATCTAAATCTTATGCATCATTTATAACAAAAAACAAAAATAATATAAAGAACCTGTACACATCTGCACCCTATATACTTTTTCATGTGCAGAATGACTCCATCGTGCCATACATGATTGATATCATTTCAAACAATATAGAGTGCATTCAAATTTATTCTATCATTGAATTCTTTTAATTGATTCTTTGCTTGACATTGTTACATGTACATGCTGCATTTTATGTGAAATGCAATAAGGAGGGTTAAGGATATGCCTGAATTTAGATATAGACGACTTTTGCTGATTGCTTAAGCTTTGAACAAAACAATCTTAGAGGAGTTGTTCAATGATTGCAGCTGTTTAGTAAAAGTGAATGACGATGGTGTACAGTAGAGATTGATGGAGGAGAAGCGGGGATCGCATCTGTTGGTGGCTGATATTGATAGGCAAATGCAACGCTTGATAATGGGGATTTCGTGATAGACAATAAGTGATTGATGGTGAAGTAACGTGCTGATATTTTGGTGAAGGGAAGTTTGATTGTTGGTGTTCTGATCTGGCTATGGTTTTTGTATTCTCAATCAATTAAGAGGAAGACAATGAGCATAGAAAATAGATATAAGAAGGAGAATAATAAAAATAGGAGTAGTGGATTCCGGATGTTTAGGATTGTTTCAATGGCGAATTCGGTTCAATTTTCGAACTTGAACTGCTTTCATAGTTTTCCATTTTGTTGATAATTTGAAAGCTTTAGTTTGTGGGCTTGATAAGAAACAAACCTCTAGGAATGGTGAGCTTGGTTCTCGGTTTAGGAATGAAACGAATGGTTCTTAAAAAAAAAAAGGAAGAAGAGGAAATAAGAAATAAGAAATAATGAAGAAAATGGCTTTGAAGGTTTATAACTAAAAGGGGCTTTGTATGAAAGCCCAATCATATTTTTTGGCCTAGATTTGTGAAAACATGTTGGACCATATTCAGATTGGGCTCAATAGCCCAGCCCAATGTCCCAATTTTTAGTAATAATTTTTTTTAAAATTCGGAAAATTAAAATATAGAAAATGTTTAGAAAATAGGCCTCGATTGGATAATTATATCTTAGTATTATATTTAACTTACTGTCTCTTAATTGACATTTATATAGTTTGGAGATGTTAGTGAGCATTTGATTGTAGTTTAGTTTTGATAGATTACTTTTTTAGACAATAATTGGATTCAATTTGATTATAGCTCATGGGTTGCTATCTCAGGGCTTGATAATAGAGCCATGTCATATTCTTTATCCAACTAATAGAGCCATGTCATATTCTTTATCCAACTCGTATTGGGTTACATTACCGTACTATACTTTTTTACTCATTTTTCATTACTTTCTTGGATCAATTGATTGTGATTCTTTTATATTGCTTTCCTAAGTTCTGATTTGCTTGCTTTGTTGAATAGTTAGGGTTGCATTTTGGGGTCTTGATTTGAAAAAAATCCTTGGGTTTTCTTGTCAACAACTTCATCATTTTGAATCCTGAAACCATCATTAGGTAGTGAGATGTGGACATCAAGCATAAGGCATTTGTGAGGCACTCACCATCCTATAAGGCTATCAAAAGCTATCAATAATTTAAAATTTTCATCTTTCCTCCTTTTTCTTTTCACCTAGGCTTGGCCCTATTTCCTCTATTTTCCTTCTTCCCCGGCCTAGTCTCCTTCCTTTCCCTTTCTTCCTCTCTCCCCTCACGCTTGCTAAAGGAAGGATGCAAAGGATAGGTAGAGCAATAGAGACCATCGAGTAGGAAGTCTAGCCAGGGGCAGGTTGGCACGACGAGCTGGCAATGGCGGGGCCATGCATACTTGCTAGGTGAGCTTAAAAGCGGTGATTTTTGGGAGGTTCAAGGATTGGGGAGAGAAATCAAGAGAGTGAGAGGGAGCAAGAACTAGGAAGCGATGTTGGGATTGAAGGGCTTCCTTTAGTAGCCAACGTGCCTGGACCTTGATCACCAACCCTTGCCAAATATACATGCATTAGAGAATTTTGTCTAACATTTATCCATCTAAAGTAAATAGCATCGAAGAATTCCCCAACTGCTTCTTCTTCATATTACATTGGTCTTTAAATATATGTGCAACATCACCATCCAAAGACGAAAACCCTTCAAACCTTTTCCTATGAGAAAAATCGCCTTTCACTCGATTTGATCAAGAAGATGATCTCCGTGATCTCGATGGCAAGGATTAGGTCCATGCTTGCCCTTTTCCTCGCGATCCTCCTTTTGCTGTCTTCATCTCTTAAGAGCTCAGCGAGCACTCTTGGAATTATTGAGCTTGTGAATGAGACATTTAGCCACGAAATAAGAAAGCTTGATATCCACGTGAAGAAGGGTGGCGGTGGGGGTGGCACTAGTTACACAAGTGGCGGTATATCTATCCAATACATGTGGGTGTCGGTGGATAAAAGCCCAAGTAATGGGACTCAAAGGTCCTCAGCCATTAGACCTCACCCATCATTGCTTGCCTTGGCTGTTCTTTTTCCTCTCTAATCCTCGGTTACCGTTTGCTTCAGCCTTAGTTTGATTGTCATGAAACACAACTGAGGAGATGATGAACCGAGGATTATGGTTCATGGCATTCAAACTAGGGTTGAAGCAAAGGATAGACTGAGGATTAGAGAGGAACAAAAACGATCGAGGAAAGCGACGATGAGTGAGGTTCAATGGCTAAGGACCTTTGAATCTTGTTGCTAGGCTTATGTCCACAAGCACCCGCAGGTACCAGATAGATTATATGCCACCTGTAACTAGTGCCACCACCACAGCCATCACCATCCCCACCGCCATCCTTCTTCATGTGGACATTGAGCTTTCTCATTTCCTGACTAAAGATCTCATCAAGGGGCTCAGCACTTCCACAAGTGCTAGCGAAGCTCTTAGGACATGGAGACAACAACATGAGGATTCCGAGCGAAAGGGCAAGCGCGGATTTGATCCCAGCCATCGATATCGCGGAGATCGCATTCTTGATTGAATCGAGCGAAAGGTGATTTTTTGTTGAACTGAAATCAATTGCATCAAAGAGTTCCCCAACCGCTTCTTCTTCATCTAACGTTGGTCTTTAAATATACTTGCAACATCACCATCCAAAGGCAAAAACTCTCCGAACCTTCTCCTACAAAAAAAAAAAAAAAAAAATCGCCTTCTACTCAATTCAATCAAGAAGGCGATCTTTGCGATCTCGATGGTGGGAATCAAGTCTGTGTTCACAGGTTCCCTCATGATCCTCATGTTGCTATCACCATCTCCTAAGAGCTCGGCTAACACTTGTGGAAGTGCTAAGCCCATGGATAAGATCTTTACCAAGGAAATGAGAAAGCTCGACGTCCATGTGAAGAAGGATGTCAAATGAAATTTGTATATATTTCGATGTATACGCTAGTGAAGAATACGATATATTTATGGACTTTATTAGATAACTATTTTAAGATAATATCTCAATTAAAATTATGCATAATCAAATGGCAACATATGTGCAATATACATACAATCTTAAAAGACACGAGTAATTGATACGAAATATCATAATTATCTTTAATACATGAAATTATCTTATAGAAAGTGTTAAACATCCTTAACAAGTTAAAAATAATAATAAATGGAAAGA
The DNA here is from genome assembly GCA_017140615.1 of Eucalyptus cladocalyx. Classification (NCBI taxonomy): domain Eukaryota; kingdom Viridiplantae; phylum Streptophyta; class Magnoliopsida; order Myrtales; family Myrtaceae; genus Eucalyptus; species Eucalyptus cladocalyx. Next base: position 4,783,978 of record CM029522.1, read on the forward strand.
AGAAATATGAAATTTGTATATATTTTGATGTATATATTAATGAAGAATACACCATCTTTTTATAAGTTTTGTTAGATAACCATTTTAAGATAATATCTTAGTCAAGATTATGCTCAATCAAACGGCAATTTACATACAATACACATGTAATATGTGTACAAATCGAGAGATTTAGATAACCAAAAAGAAATATCATAATTATCTTTAACATAGGAAATAATGTATTATGTCCTCGCCAAGGCTGGCTTGGACCACCTCAGGCCAATCTCATGACAGTAACCAAACTAACCGTAGGCTCAAAAAATAACCAAAATACTCTCAAGACTTAGGAATTGACTATTTGCTCCCAAAGTAATTATAGAAATGCCCTTAAACTCAATTTTATGGGTGATGAAATCACTCACATGTAGAAATTTCGAAAGTTTTAGATGAATAATTGAGATTTAAATCTTCTCGGGATATGGTTCCTTAAGGACTAATATACTCAGTAGCATGCTTGCTTTTGTACATGACTAAATCTGTCAAGCAGGTCGGGTCAGCTCGGGTTTAGGTCAATCACAAATGGTCCAAACACAAATCACATATTTATGATCCATTTATCCTAATATAAAAATTTTGACCAATTCTAGACCCGACCCTACCCGACCTAACCCATTTAACTAAACCTAACAAAGCTTATTTATTATGATTTTTTTTTTTTGAAAAAAAAAGGTTTGTTTCTTAAATATTTTCCAAGAAGTATTTTTTAGTAAAATTACAATATTTTTTTGGTTTTTGCTTGAAATTTGAAAATAAATTAGAAAATGTTTTTTCTCATTTGGTGGGAGGAAACTCAGTCTAAAATTTTTATTTACTCGAATTCTTGGACCGCTACGAGTCCAGCCCAGGCTTTAATTCCTCCACCCAGCTTTTTATTTCTTTCTGGATCCAATCCTTTTCTCTTCTCTCAAATCCAGCCCATTCCCTTCGTTTTATTTTTTTCTCATCATTGGCCCATCCGAAGCAGCAAGGGCGTGGCCACTTTGCTGTTTCTTCTCTCCCTTTTGCACGTTCAGCTGCGAGCGTCAGGAATCCACCGGGACGCAATGAAGGGTAACCGAATGAGAAGGAGTCGAGCCAATATGAGATCTTCTAGAATCCTGTTGAAGGCGTTGGCTCGGCTAGAGGAGAAAAGGGGTGCTCGAGAGAGAGAGAGAGAGAGAGAGAGAAGCGAGAGACCGAGAGTGAATTTCTTTCCGTTCGCCGGTGGTTCTCCCGAATCACCCTCGACCATCTGCCGAAGCCAACTCGCCCATCGTCGTTCGTCGCAGCAACCTCTCGAACCAGGTAGGCCTGAAGAACGCCCTGCTTCTTTCTAGCATACCGAGTTTGAGAGTATTGGACCAAATCGACGAGATTTTGGGCGAATCGTGTGATGTCTAAGTGAGATTCCGAAATGGATTTCGTGTGATTCGCTGTGTGATATTGTTTTGATCCGATTTTGGGATATGCTCGCTTCATTGATCGACAGAATAGAAGGAATTGCTGCGTTTTCCTTCGTTTTTATGGCATATACGCCTTAACGAGTCGGCCATGGACGAAAGCCTCCTTGCCGGAAAATCTATTCCCACGCTGGTGAAGCCCGGGGTTAGAGGCCGCCATAGACGGTCCATTCCTCTCCGTTTAATATGCATTTGAGTGTTTTCTACGCTAGTTTTATTAGGTTTCTGTCATACATGTCTTTATAGTTGTGAAAATCCCATCGCTGGATCTAGTCCGGCGACGTTAGTAATCACCGGCTAATAAATGGTTGGCGCCGGTCGGTGTGGACGGCCGGTGAAGTGCGGTGGCCTGAGCTCAGGGCACATCGTCGGAGGCGGCAGGTGGTTTGGGTGAGTTGCAGAGAAGTGGGTGCAAGCAAGATTCGGGATGAAGAAGATGCAGAAAAAAAAAAGCAAGGAATTTTAAAATATCCAAATAAAAGATAGAGAATAAAAATTCGGTTACGGTAGAGAATAATATGGTTGGCCGGGTTAGACACCGCGGGCTTGTGGTTGGTTGGGCCGAGTATAATAAAAAGGAGATAAATCGGAAGCCGCGGCTTAGAGGCGAATGGGCCCATTTCATATGTTTGGGTTGGTCATTAGGGCCATACTAAACTCAAACTCTACCCATATCATTAGGGTCCGATCCGTGCCATATCTATGACCTGGCCCAGAGTCCTTTTGCCCTAGATTAAAAAATATTTTAAAAAGTAATAAATAATAACAAATTCGGAAAAATTAAAAATTCGTAAAAAATTTAGAAAATTCAAGAAATCCATAAATTTTCTTAGGAAATTCAAAAAATTGAAAAAAAAAATTCAGAAATTTCGGAAAAAAAAAACTTTAAAATCAAAAAATCCTTTAATCAAAAATTGAAACCTAATTGAATGATCCTTTAGGGTTTTACCATAAGATTTTTTGGATGCAATTTTCTTTTTTAGGGATACGATAGGTTGCTGTTTGCATTTGTTAATACGATTATACTTGATTGTGCATTTCTCATATATTAATTGTTCTTTTCATTTTTAGAATGGTTAGAACGAACCTTAAAATTTTCAATAAGCTATCTTGACACTTTAATTAGCACTTAATCAAATTTAGGTTTCGAAAAGGCATTGGTTGCATAACTAGTGTAATCAACTCTTCGATTCTGAAATCTTCAGCTGTGCATGTATCATAACGACACTCTCATATCTTAATTAGTGTTTCTAGCCAACCCTCAACAATGGCTAGTGGCGACTTCTTTTGAACACTTAACCCTTTTAAGTGGTATTTTGGGGCAAAGTCTCATTGCCTTGCTTTCATTAGAAGAGATGGTCTCACCAAGAGATCCCTTCTCATTTGCTTAAGTGACAATGTCTTTCTTTCACAGCTTATATGTGATGACCGTTTTTAGAAATTCCTCTACTTGACCATGCATTGAAGCCGAAAATTCTCTGAAGTCAAGTCGGAAAAATTTGAGTCCTATTCAATTGTCAATCCATCGTAGCAAACTTTTAGGGTGTTATTTCCCAAAGAACATTTGTGCATATCCCATTAATAAGCCGTTCGAATATTGGAAGATGAGCCATAATGTTATTCTAGTAGATGACCAAGAACACATTTCCAAGATCACATCATTTGTTTTATTATTCAAATGTGATGGGTGTCTTCCTTTTCTTATCATTTCACATTCTACCCTAGTTTATTCATGGAATTTGGAGTCTTTTTTCATCGAGCGCGGCTATTGATGTTTCAGTTTATAATGGAAGTGAAGATTCTTGTGGACGTAATAGGAACATGCAATTCTTTGAGGAAGGGGCTTCCATAGCATTTCAAGTGCTTATATGCCCTCTAAAGGCCATTGTTGAGGATATAAATATTCTGACACAAATAGAATGGGTAGTCATTGTTGATGAATGCCAACAACTTAGAATTTCTCCTTTATGAATAATTTAAGAAGCTATTGAAAAAAATGAGGCTTCTTCCATTAATGGCAAACCAGAGGAAAAATGAGGAAGAGATTTTTGATACAGTGTGTGAGACTTGTGATGATGGGGGAAAAGCACTTATACTAAGAATCAAATAAACAGATGGAATCTTATGATGAAGAGGGTGAAATATTATCTTGTGTGATAGACTATCAACTTAATGATTGTGAGAGCAAGCCCGTTTCGTTTTCTGTTTTGCCGCTTCCTTGGTTGAATGATGATATTTTCATTGACTTGCAAACTAAAGTAGGCTTACGAGGGATGGTAGATTATGGGCTTCAACCCATATATAAGGGGGTGACTACACTGAAGTATAACCTCTCTGAGATCTATGTCCTTTCCAAGAATAGAGGGTGGATATAGGTCGATAGTCCAAAGAAATCGTTTTGCCAAACTGTCACTAACTTGGATACTATCTACTTTCTTTATTTTGCAAAGAAATCATCACAAGCCATCTTATATGTATCTGTGTGATATGTTATTTTCAAAACCCTAAAGCTTTTAGGTTTATCTGCCTATTGATACATTTCGTGTGAAAGCTGTTCACATGTTCTACTTGATTTTTTTTTTATCAATTCCCTATCATATCTCAAATGTACAATGTAAAACTTTCTCATGAAGATCGGTTAGATCATGTCCCATTGATCATGACAGTGGTCAAAAGAGATAAAGACTTGGTGAAATTATGTGTGTCTGGTCACTTTTCTCCACAACATTAGGCAAATAAACTTTGACATTGAACCGCATGTCTATGTGATTTAAAAAAAAAAAAATCTCGCCACCTCTTTGTAAGTATGATTTCTCCCTTCACGTGTTTACTTTGAATTAAAATTTTATTTTCGCAAAATCTATGAAAATCAATTGAGCACCCAGTATGATTTTATTTGATGCTTTCAAATTTAAAATCAAAGAGATAAATCCAAAAAAGATAAGTGTTGGGGAAGGATTATAGAAATTTTTTGAAGAAATTTTATCTTTTTTTTTGCCAACGTTATCCATCAAATACGTTTGAATTTTTTTCTTTATCTATTTTTACATTCAAGTTTAATTTTAATAAGTGATAGATTTATAAGGATGATAAATCACTGAATTAATGATAATTGATTGAATTTGGTTGTGTGGCCAATAATGAGCGTAGGAGCAGCTCCGCTTATGTTAACATCTAGATTTCAATGGATAAAGTAAGCAATGCATTCTCATAAAAAATATATAAAAAGAACAAGCATAAAATAGTAGTAGAGAGAAAAAGAAAAAGATGAATAATGAATAATAAATAGATAAAAATGAATAATAAGAGAAAAAGACCGAGAAGCTTGCTAGCTCGATCTGTTTTTGGTAATATATCTCTCTCCATCAACAGATTTATGGAATGGTTGACAAGTGAGCGATGCAATGTAGGGAATGGAAATTCAATAAGATCGGTATTTGGATTGCTACATTGGCACTAAACACGACCACCATAACCTCATTTTCTCTACACAAATGCTCTCTCCAGTTCCTTTCTCCTTCGCACAATACCAAAACCCTAGAAAGCTTATGTTCTCATCTATCACGTCATCTACTTCTCCATCCGTTAACTTGAAAGCAGCGGTTATGCATTTACCTCGTCGATGTCCCCTTTGCAAAGGATAAGGAGCAGGGTAGCATTTGATCGTTGCTTTTGAGTTAACGGATGGAGGAGTAGATGACGTAATAGATGAGTAGAGTTTTGGTGTTGTGTGGAACTGGAGAGAGCATTTGTGTAGAGAAAATGAGGTGACGGTCGTATTTAGTGCCAATGTAGCGATGCATATACCGATCTTGTTGAATTTTCATTCGCTACATTTCATTGCTCACTTGTCAACCATTCCATAGATCTGTCAAGGAGAAAGATCACCAAAAATAGATCGAGTTGGCAAGCTTCTCGGCCTTTTCTCTTGTTATTCATTTTTATCTATTTATTATTCATTCTTTTCCTTTTCTCACTACTACTATTTTTTTCTTGTTCTTTTTAAATGTTTTTTACGAGAATGCGTTGCTTACTTTATCCACTGAAATCCAGATGTTAATATAAGCCGAGGTTACTCCTACGCTCATTATCTCGCCACACAACCGAATTCAATCAATTATTATTAATTCAGTGATTTGTCATCCTTATAAATCTATCACTTATTAAAATTAAAATTGAATGTAAAAATAGATAAAGAAATTTTTTTTTCAAATGTATTTGAGCGATAATATTGGCAAAAAAAAAAGAAGATAAAATTTCTTCAAAAAATTTCCATAATCCTTCCCTAACACTTATGTTAATATCTGGATTTCAATGGATAAAGTAAGCTAACGCATTTTCGTAAAAAAAATTTAAAAAGAACAAGAAGAAAATAATAGTAGAGAGAAAAAGAAAATAATGAATAATGAATAATAAATAGATAAAAATGAATAACAAGAGAAAAGGCCGAGAAGATTACCAGCTCGATCTATTTTCGGTAATATATCTCTCTCCCTCAACAGATCTATGGAATTGTTGACAAGTGAGCGATGCAATGTAAGGGATGGAAATTCAACAATATCGGTATTTGGATCGCTACATTGGCAATAAATACAACCGCTACAACCTCATTTTCTCTACACAAATCCTCTCTCCAGTTTCTTCCCCCTTCGCACAATACCAAAACCTAGCTTATGTTCTCATCTATGACGTCATCTACTTCTCCATCCGTTAACTCGAAAAGTAGTGGTCAAGGGCTACCCTGCTCCTTATCCTTTGTGAAGGGGACATCGACCAGGTAAATGCATATCCGACCCGACTCAGCCACATGCCCCCACAAAGGATAAGGAGCAGGGTAACCGTTGATCGCTGCTTTCGAGTTAATAGATGGAAGAGTAGATGACGTGATAGATGAGAACATAAGCTTTCTAGGGTTTTGATATTGTGCGAAGGGGAAATGAATTGAAGAGAGGATTTGTGTTGAAAAAATGAGGTTGTGACGGTCGTGTTTAATGCCAATGTAGCGATCTAAATACTGGTCTTGTTGAATTTCCATTCCCTATATTGCATCGCTCACTTGTCAACCATTCCATCGCTCACTTGTCAAACATTCCATCGATTTGTTGAGGGAGAGATTACCAAAAATAGATTGAGCTGGCAAGCTTCTCGGCCTTTTCTCTTGTTATTCATTTTTATTTATTTATTATTCATTCATTTCCTTTTCTCTCTATTACTATTTTTTTCTTTTTAAATGTTTTTTATGAGAATGCGTTTCTTACTTTATCCATTGAAATCCAAATATTAACATAAGCCGAGGCTGCTCCTATGCTCATTATTTGCCACACAATCGAATTCAATCAATTATTATTGATTTAGTGATTTGTCATCCTTATAAATCTATCACTTATTAAAATTAAACTCGAATGTTAAAATCGATAAAGAAATTTTTTTTCAAATGTATTTGATCGATAACGTTGGCAAAGAAAAAGATAAAATTTCTTCAAAAAATTTCCATAATCCTTCCCTAATACTTATCTTTTTTGGATTTATCTCTTTGATTTTAAATTTGAAAAAATCAAATAAAATCATATTGGGTGCTCAATTGATCTCCATATATTTTGCAAAAATGAAATTTTAATTCAAAGTAAATAGGTTAAGGGAGAAATCATACTTACAATAGGTGGTGAGTTTTTTTTTTTTTTTTAAATCACATAGACATGCGGTTAGAATGTCCTTACATGAAAGTTTATTTGCCTAATGTTGTGGAGAAAAGTGACCAGACACATAATTTCACCAAGTCTTTATCTCTTTTTGACCATCGTCGTGATCAAGGGACATGATCTAACAAATCTTCATGAGAAATTTTTACATTGTAGATTTGAGATATGATAGGGAATTGATAAAAAAAATCAAGTAGAACAAGTGAATAGAAAGCAAATATATAGGCATATAAACCTAAAAGTTTTAGGGTTTTGCAAATGACATCACATAGGTACATAAGATGCATTGATGATTTCTTTGCAAAATGAAGAATGTAGATAGTAACCAACTTAGTGACAGTTTGGCGAAATGATTTCTTTGTAAAAAATCAAGCTATATGTCTTAGTGAAGGATACGAGCAACCCTTATAAATGATTAAAGTACCAAACGATCAGAAGTTAACCTCCTACCTAATCTTGCGGTGGTGGTATTACAAATACTTTACAAAGAAAGAACCCTTCTTCCACTAACTCAGTTTCAATTTTCTTAAACTAATGGTTTGATTGTGATTTTACACATGGAAGAGAATATTAAGGTCATGGGAGAAAAGGCTCTCGGATTGCACAATACAAATTTGGTAGAGAAGATCCTCAGACAAAGATATGAAAAGCAAGGCACTCTTCAATTCTGTTGGCCTCACCATTCGTATTATATGACACCGAATGTACAAAGAATACCATGCTACGTTTAAACTTCAAACAATTTAGCTTTAACCATATTAATGGTACCACATTATTGGTTAATCGAGAATCAAAGTGCATTTACCAATGAATCACGAAATGCTATGGTTCTTAAATATTATTTATTAATTTATTCACTTAATTTATTCAGAAGTAATTCGCGGGATGATGCATCTTTTACTTTTTTACAACAATGATGAAGTAATCAAAAGTTGAAGCATGACATCACTTGTACTAAGAATGTGGAAAGCCAGAAGTTATGGTATTTTATCCTACTATATTCAATAGAAAACATTTAACACTTGACCTCAAATCAACAAAAACTCACTCTTTAACTCAACCTGCCTTGCTTTTCTAGTAAAAACATGGTGGATACATTACAAAATTGCTTGCTATATATTTCAATATTAATGAAAAAACATGAAACACAAATTACAAATAGCAAAAGGCTAGAAACTTACATTATGATAGTGTGAGTGATTCTGGAGACCTCCAAGTTCATCATTTTCCCTATGAATGTTGCTCTCGGGCATGGTTGCTCGCGGGCATGGTCTTCATCACAGATCGAAGGAGAAATTGTAAGCCATAGTCCAAGGAGAGAAAATGATAAAAAAAATGAAAGCACTAGTTACCTTAAAGACAAATGGTTCATTCATATTGTTCCATATACCATCGACTCCAATCCTAAACTAAGCGAGCCTTCCAGTGATGGACTTTTGACTATATAAAGTCAGGAATACACAAGGACTGGACCACATATCCCCTGACAAGCAAATGGTTACTCAGCATTTACATACATACATGTAGACTTATTTTCAGCTAAATCCAAATGACTCAGCATGTCAACATTTGTATGTTTTGAAAGATTTTAAGGGTTACTTCAAAACCTTAGTGAAAGATAGCAAGGTCCCAACAAATGGAGTTTCATCTGTTGCTTTGATCCAGACATCACTTTTGCAACCACTATCATGGACAAAATGCCCCTCTTCACGTTTGATATCAGGATCAAGCATCCAAATTGCTTTGAACCCATCTTGGTGGAGACTATCTACCAAAGATTGTGGATTAGAGAAGCAGTCCTAAGAATAATATCATCCATTTTAATTTCCATGCTGAAAATAGCACTCTTTATTTACTAGAGAGGTGTCTTCTACTTACTAAGCATTGAACCTAGGTCCTTTTACTATTACACAAGTTAGCAAGGCAAGAAGTCCTAGACATGAATGCACTTTGGAGGTTTGGAACTAAAGTGACTACCAACCATAAAGGACTCGGTGTATGAAATGTATGGAAGTGATGGACAAATCAGTGAGGCATGGCATTTCTGCATCAAGCACCATATCTTAAGTTGAAAATAGAATATCCAAAGAACACCGATCATTGCAGTGCCTCTAAAGTGTATTAACCGATGACATATTCCACACAACCTACCTCACTTCCAAAATGAATATCACTGTCTTCCTCAAGATCATTCCAAGATGAAAAACGGATTTTCATTCATATTTGACAATATTCTCCCATCTTACATGTATGTGTAGATATATGCTTTGCTTGAGGTTAAATGTCATCATGTAGATATATAGTTATGGTTTGTTTTTAGGTGATAAGTATGTCACCTTTTTGAAATTGGCTAAAACTATGAATTCCAGACATGCGTTGTGAGTGGTTTGATACCTATTGAAAGTGAGGTAGATGATGTGAAATTGGACCTAATTTTTCCAAACAAGGCAGTTACAGGGTTAACACAAAATGGGATTCCATGCCTTGTCAAAAGCGAAGCAGCAAAACCCATCCATATAATCTATATGCATCCATACAACATCACAAGAAATCTTCTTTCCTCTAAATTTACCTGTGATCTGCAATATTTGACAAAAATTAGAGCTAAAGAACTATCATGCATCAACTCATAAATGATATGCCGACAGCATACAGTGAAAGTTTGACATTGTTATTTAATCAGATACAAGGAAATGCAGGGTGAAGAGGAAAGATTGTAGAATCAAGCAAGTTGCATCAGAAGAGCCAACCTCTCCAACTTTGTTACCAGAGTCATAGTTCCAATGGCATTAACAATAGCCTAAGCACCACTTGGTGGCATAAACACAGTTCCTGCCAATATATGCAAACTACATAATTCAAGCGAAAAAAGTAATAATAAGACTATCAAGAGGATTGTCCAGTCATTCTGGCATCCCGTAAAGTCCATTTAGTACGAAACTAGAAATCCAAATCTGCCTGATTCTTACGAAAAAAAAGAGTCATAGAATGACATAAATATTCATTGTGACAACTTTATTCATTAGCATGAAGCTTTTTCTTCATTTAAAGGCAGGAAAAACAGAGAGTTCATGGTAACAAGAATTTTGCATGATATCCTGATAAAATTAATATATTCATCTTTTATGTCTGTAAGTCGGCATATTATGTATACTTCCATAGGAAAGATTATAAAGATTTGAAGTATCACTTGTTTACAAATCAGAAAAGACCAGACAAAAGGAGCGGCAGAATTTGCAGTGAAGGAAGCATAAAAGCGTTGCATCTAACCAGAACATTGTCCTCGGCGTTCTTCCCCACCCCTTTCCCCTCTCGCCATCCATAACCCCTCTAACACACGCCGCCGCGAATTCATCCCCAAGCATGTCCACGAACCCCGGTTTGTCCCCCAACTTCGCCAGCTCCTCACCCAGTTTTAGTCGGGAGTCATCCAGGCTACCTGATGGTCCGGGGGCTTCCGGCTTGACCTCAACGTCCACCAAAGACAGCTCCCCGCCATTCTGTCTCCGACAGACAGTTAGGCCGTATGACACGGCACCGGCTTTGGCCTTGTCGTCAAGGGACGTGCATGGGGAATGGAACCGGGAGAGATCAGAGGAGGATGCTGGGTCCGAGTGGAGACACAGGCCGAGGTTCTTCATTCTCTTGGCGGGACGCCACTCGCTGGTGGCTTCAGCAATATAACCAGCAGGTTTCTGCGCTTCGCATCATCCGTCGGGGGTATTGGAGGAATCGAATTGGGTGATCTGCTAGTGTGCTGACGAAGGCTGCTCTTTGCGGTGGTCCTCATGGCCGTCAGTGGCGAAGCGAAAGGTGGTGGAGAAGGGCTTGGCAGCCGGCTTTGGTGGGGACTTCTTGCAGGTGTCGAGGGAGAGGTTCATGCCAATTAAGGACGACGGCCTATCAAAACCTGACCGAGAAAAAGTGGGACGAGAGAGGGAAAATTGACGAGGACGGGAACGATTGAGGAAAATTTAGATTTTTTAAATTTCGTCCCTAAATTTGAGCATTTGTTGCGATTGGGTCCCTATGCTCTTTTTAGTTCCTTCCCCGATTTTTTCCAATTACGTCCTTTTCTCCAAAACGTTAGTGGAGCAAATTTTTGTGTGCCTATCTGCAATATCATCAACACGGGGTTCGAAGAATACTTATGATATTCTTTTTAATATCATCACCATCATAGGGGGCGTTGGCCAAAACCAAAACCAGAAACCGTCGCATGATCCTATCGGTTAGAAGACAACTTTCGAGGTCCCTTTCGGATGTGTCCCATTGGATTTATTGAGTTAATGACGAAATTGAAACCCCAAATTGTTCTAGTGATAGAATTCGAGTTAAGCCGAGTCGAGGCAAGGAGTAATTTTTCCACAAACCATTTAAACACATTTATCCTCATTAACTTCTCATTGGTATAAAAAAATCGTTTATTTTGTACTCTGGCATAGGAATATATAAAAGAAAATTTTGTCTTTTCGTTACCCTTTTTCCTCTTCACGGTCTTATATGGAATCTCTATTTTACTTTTGAATATGGCTTTCCCTAAGGAGCATGGCAAATCATCTGTATTTACGGTTTATGCTTTGAGAAAACTTGACGTTATAGCATTTTTCTCTGTCACTCATATAAATTGTGATATCCTTCTTCTACAAATTTCATATTTTATCTTTCATAATTTTTTAAATATAGATGACCTTCTAAGTTTCGACAGCTTTTACAGTAATCGGGCTTCTTATTCTCATGGCTAGTTTTGTGCATCTCCAATAATGAAATGAGCTGTAGGAATAAGAGTACCGAATAAATTAAAGCCAAGATCCCTAATTGAATTCTGACTTTCCGATCGAACAACATACATGTCCATTTTTGTTAATAATAAAATATTTTTTAAAATTTATTTTCATGGACGATACAAGTCATTATTATCAGAGAATTGATTTTTCATGAAATCAACACACGCCAGATGAGTTGTAGAGATTTGTGATTTGGTTGAAAAATGGTGGAGGGGAGAGGAGATGATGAAGACAAACCCGAGTCAGAAAGCCATTTCATACATATTTATATTCCGCCATCTCCATGCATGGACGTACAGTTAAAATTTGCTTTACTTGTTTTGAAATGAGCAGAACGTGAAGGAAGATTCGGTTTGATTGGAGGACTCCAAGATGGTCTTGTACTTGAAAAACAAGGGAATTTACTAAACTGGTCCTCGTAGTAATGTCTAAATACAATTTCAACCCGTGTATTGGGTTTCATGCATATTTAGCGCCCCAACCTATCTCCGGTGGAAATATACTCTTTTTTTTTTTGTTTTTTGGTGATCGAGGAACCGCCGAAGACCCCTTACGGAATCACACTGCCCTCCGATGCTTGGTGGCACCGTTGAACATCATCTCAAGTCACTATTTAGACGTAAAACCTCGAGGGAACTAGCCCAACAACCCACCATTAAGGCCCCCACTTAAATCGTGTTGACAATAAGGGATTCGAACTCTCGTTGGCAGCGTTGCAGGAGAGAGCGAATACCACCTACGCTACCCACGGATGGGTCCAGTGGAAATATACTTTTGGTCCTCGTACTTCCAAGAATATTCACTAGCAGTTGTCGTGCATTATTTTAGGAACACAAGTTTCTAACAAAAACTCAATATCTTTCATCACATCTCCATTGAAGGTCTTATGAAGATGTTAATTAGATCAACTAGTAAGTCGTATTATATTCCTTTAACATGGTATTAGAGTTAGGCGATCCCAATCAAATTGTGAGTGCATTAGGTGCACGTGGCCCCCTTTTCTTTTTAATTTTTTCTGTCTTATGAATGCGAAATTAAATGCCTTAAAGGCTATGTGAACTCGTGATCTATGTCTGATTAAAATTGACCTGATCTAATATGCATTAGTAGATTAGCAGAAGTTCTTGACTTAAATAACAACACACATGCTATGCAATAACTAATTATAATCAAAATTCTTGATTACATGCCACCTCTCGAAATCCTGAATTTGTCCTGAACTTGGATGAGTCTCTGTTCTAGTCAGCCCACCTAAAAAGACTATTCTTAACTTATTGTGATCTCTTGAGGGTGTTATCCCTATAAAATTGGAGAACTTCAGCGGCTTGAGGTTCTTGATCTTGAAGGGACTATGATCATGGATCTGCTAGAGGAGGTCACAAAGCTAACGACGCTCACTTGCTTAGAGGTATCTTTTACCAATGCATAGATTGTGGCCCAAAATATGCGAAAGTGAATGCATTGATTCTCCGGGGCACTATTTCCACGCTCACTCGATTAGAAGAGCCTAGTATCAAGGCAAGCCCAGAGGATGAGAGGTGGCGGAGTGTTGTCGAAGCTGTTGTTGACGATGTTTGTGGCTTGATGAAGCTAGGTACTCTTCAAATTTCGTGGCGGAGGATCTCCATTGTCATTGGACATGTAGATGAATTTTTTTTTTTTTTATCTCGTGCTTTAAAGTTGAAAACCCAAAAAAAAAAAAAAAAAAAGTAATTATAACAGTCAAAGGGAAAGAAATTAGTAGCATTGCCTTTCGTTATCGGGCACGTGTTAACTAGAGTGCATTTATATTAAATGTACTTAATTTTAAATAATTCAACTTGAGAACACTAAATCTATCACATTGAAAGCTTGATACTCTCTCTCCTGAATCGATTGTTTAATAAGAGTATTTTGCAATGACTGATAGATTTACATTGGAAATATTTTTTTCCTCTGAATTAAATATAATAATGGGAATGGAAAGAAATGCTCGGCCCCTTTTAAAATTAGTTGATTTTTAAGGTTAAAAATTCATAATTACATTCCATATGGGCACCACCGACGAAAATTATGAAATTGGAAACTCCCCATTTTCCTTGCGAACTTGTCTCTAACTCTAATTCTATATGAAGCAATATGAATATAATAATTTTTATCCTGGAAATCCAGATCAACCATTCTTTTTTAGCAGAATATTATAAAAATGAAAAAAGAAAAAAAGGAAGCAAACTTTATCCACTTTATGTTAAAAAGAAAAACACGAACATTAAAATGGACCATGAAGACACAAAATTAAATTTTTGGTTTAAAATCAAAAAGTGTTATTCCGTCTGCAAAAACCACCGTTTAATAGCATATCTGTCAACCACTGGGGGTTCGCCCTAATGGCCACCCTTCTAATATGGAAGGGGGAGGTGAGGGGTTCAAATCCCCACCTCCTTATGGGGGATGGGAGTAGGGACGCGTAAGTTTCGAAAGTGGGTTGCGACTCCCACGCCGCACAAAAACCACCAGTGAGTGTAGAGTATGAATAGAGTAGGACTGACCACAAAAAAAAAAAATAGCATATCTGTCGATTGACATGTCATCTTAAATACTCAGCAGTTAGGTAGGCAAAATAAAAACATGTTGTTTCATGAGCATCCAAAAGCAATCAATTAGAAATTTCTTTTAAAGTATTATAGAAAAATTCTCTCATCAAGAGAGGGTGCGCAATCAAGTGGAGGAGGGGACGTGAGGAAAGTCGGAGTTTCAATCAAACTTCTTTTTTTTTTTTTTACCAATTGGACTTTTGATCTGGGGCTTGTTTTTGTTGAAGATACGGTTGCTGATAGTTAGTTATCTTAATTGATCTCGTGCCGATAGGAATTGATCTTAAATAATCAAATGATCATGATTGAGGGGATTTTTCTTTTATTTGATTTATTGTATATTTTCCTTCCTTATAGATTTAGATTTCTTGTATTATAAAAGATGATATAATTGTACACATGAAAGTCATAGAAGAGAATTTCAAACTTTACTCTCTATCCAAACTTCTGATATGGTATCAGAGCCTCCCTCATCCATCTAGCTTCCACTATTCTTTTATTCTTTAGAAAACTTCTTTCAGTCCTTTATTTTTTTGGCTCAACAGCATCAACGCCAGAATTCTTTTTAGTCAACAAAGGGAGCACCATGCCGAAGAATCAAGGTACAAATTCTGGTGTGTCCGAAGGCGACGAACAGTCTCTCAACAGCCGAGGAGGAGACAACGTTGCTGCAGAACACCAGACAGGACCATCAGATATTGAAGGACAATCGAGTCCTGTTGAACACGTCTCAGGGACAGGACAATATAACCCTGGACAAATTCTTTCAGGTCCATACATCCAATGGGTACCTATACCCGTTTAGCCGAACCCAGGAAGATCAGCCCAAAGTCCGAGCCTTGAAGAATCCGGAACAAATGGTGGATCGGGAGGAAGCCCATCACATGTTGCCGGTCCTGGTCATGGATATGTGGCGGGTTGGTCTTTTCTGGGTCATCATGAATCGGGTCCGCCAGGTCTGGGAGGAAATCCCTACCCAACTTACGGACCCGGTTTCTTTCCACTTGCAAGTCTCACCGGAGGACGGCCGGAACCTGGAGATCCACTGTACATGTCTACTGCCGACGGACCTGAGCTCCGTCTCATCGCACAGCAACTTTCGGGACCAGAGTTTGAGAAAGAGAATATATTTTTTCAACTTTTGAAATTACAACTTAAAGATACTAGTGTCTGATGATTTCAATAGCTATAATTGCTGTCCCTGTCTTATGTAGCAGCTTGATCACATGATGTATGCGTGTTTCTGCACTTGTGAACATTTGTGATATGGTATTTTATCAACGTTCTCACCGCCAGCAGACCTGGAGGGGCTGGTGGTGGCCCTCAACCCCTTAGGCTCAGTTAGCCATTGCTTCTCACAAGTTACATGGATTTCCTACAAACCTGTGTTTTCCACGTTTGAGTATACGTGTCCCACTGTGAGAGGAAAAGCCCTACCGATAAGAGAATGATTAATTTATCAATACTTTTGATCGTTATGTCCACGAAATTCGACAAGATTGGCCAATGTGAGAGTGGAGGTGGATTTCAGAGTCCACAACAAGAGGAGCTATCTCAAGGCCGCCAAGTTCTTGTGATATTTTGGCCATTGTGACTCACTATTAGTCTGTAATGAAGTCGAGGTAAGTAACATTTTTCCAAATTGGTATTTTGTATTGAGTATTCTCGCATGCTAATGTGAACTGAGCATTGAAATCTTACTATTTTTCTTTTTATATACATAGGCATTGGTTCTCCCAAAAGAAATCAGAAGTGAAGTGCTTTCTCCATTATGGAATGTCAAACATCGGAGACTTCAAATCCTGTGCAACACATTTGAAGATATTAATACCAGTTCTCAACTAGCGGAAAGCTTGAGATGGATGTGTCCTAATTTAGAGATGATGGCTATTAGCTCCAAACCCACCCACAAGAAGATGCTGCTGGCGGTTCTTGACCTCACAGAGACAAGTACTCAAGAGCGACTAGGAAAAATAGAGAAGAAAACAATCGAGATTTTTTTATGTGCAAAACCCTTCCTAAAATCAAGAAAGTGAAAAATCACAGTGCCGCATTAGGCCTTGATTATGTCTCAATTAAGTAGTTAGATCTTAATATTAGATTTAGCTTAGTGTCTCTTAATTGATATTTATGTAGTTTGGAGATGTTAGTGAGTACTTGATTATAGTTTAATTTTGGCAGATTGCTATTTTAGACGAACTGGATTCAATTTGATTGTAGTTCATGGGGTTGCTACTTCAGGGCTTGATTATATTTTATGTATAATTTTCTTGTTCATCTTTCATTTCATTTTTTTCATTTTCATTATTCTTTTTCTCTTTCTTTCATGCATCTTTTATTACTATTACTTTATTTATTATTTATTATTTTTATCTTTCTATGATTCATATTTTTTAATATCTTTTTATAAATTTTTTATATTTTTGCAAAATGTGCAAATACCTAAAAAGTTGACAAAATTCGAGTGTTAATAATGATCAATTGTGTGTTCTGTTTTAGTTGGTATATCTTACTTTAACTAAATGTGTAAGAAGATATTACTAACAAAACAACATGTGTAATATGATAGGAGTAAAACCTCTAACAGTAATGGGTATCATTCTGTTGTCATCTAGTTGCTCGGATCTAACCATCTTTACTTTCTCCGACCATCTTATCTTTTCAATTTTTGAAGACTCAATACTGTACTCTCTTCATTCTTGTCTTTTAATTGTAGTTTCTCAATCGTTGCCGCTCCTGCGAGAGTTGATGCATTCAAAGAAATCGGTAGAGCGGCGACCCACACCATAAGGGCCGCGTGTAGCTTGGAGCGGCCCAAGTTGTCATCGGTGTGTCGCCGCACCGATGACGTTCGGAGGCTCCATGAGTCTTATGTCATGCCTAATTCCTGCAGAGAGTGCTTCAATGCCTACGTAAAGACCGTCGTCGAAACCCTTCCACTCGAGAGGCTGAGTAAAATCTAATTAAAGTACATTCTTTTTCCCATTACCTCTGTGGCATCCGCATTCATAGAAATAGCCGTGGTTTTTGAAGGGAGAATTTGTTGGCTCCTTACTTTCTGCAGGAAAGGGTTATGGAGTCGCCAAGTTGTTGCCACTGTTGGTGGAGGGGCGCGTGTCGGGACATCGAGGGTGCTGCGATCTGAGCTTTTGGACACGGCGGATTAGTCCGGTGAGTGAGGCACGTTAAAGGAATTATAAAGTTGTTTTGAGCGAAAGATTAAACGATCGATGTGGCGTGTGTGACCAATTAAGATTTGCTCGTAGCATGCATTTGGATCAATTTCGTTGCTAAATTTTGAGAGTTTCTTCTGCTTTAAAATGGACTTGTTTCTTTGTCTGGTGTTATTATCATGCGGGCTAATGCGATTAATAAAACGACCCAAGACCTAATCTGGCCTGCACATAGCCCCCATGAAGGTATTCCCCTTTTGGCTTCTTTCCTTGTAGGTCTCCTCTTACCCTTCCACGCGACACTGTCGCACGGTTGTGACGCGTCTCCTAGTTTGAAGCGGTCGTAAGCGTGTCTAACTCCTTGGGGTGCTCGAAAAGTTGCAACAAAGATCGAAGGAACAACAAGATTGGAAGAACGTTTTCGGACACAGACCAAACAGTCAGAAGATCACACTCTGATGTCAACTGTTTACCCGAAATAGATCATTAGCGACACTCGAAATAGACCGGGCTACCCCAAAACAATACCTTCGATTTCAAGCAAGAGGTGATCATACGCAATACACATTAATCAATCAATGGCATGATAAGGTGATCCGATAATAGATTATCCGGCCCAAGCAGTGAATAGTGATGGCTATAAGCCATTTATTATTATAAACAATCAAGCTTCTTTTTGCTTGTCCATGGACAATCACTTTTTCAACATTAAATAAGGGTTAATATCACAAAAAATCTCAAACTAGTATACATATGATAAATTTACCCCAAACTTATTTTTTGACTACCAAAAATCTCAAATTGGCACACCTTTGATAATTTTAACTTAAAGTGATGTGATTAAGACAAATTTATTCTATGATAGTTTCTATTAAATTTTACTACCAAATCACTGAGTTGGATGACACGTGATAATTAACTAATATAGCAATTTGGGATTTTACTTTCCATTCATCAAAGTTATACCGATTTTGTGGTTTTTTTGTGGTTTAATCCAATTTAATGAAAGACATATCTGTCACAAATATATTAGTTTGAGATTTTTAGGGGTTTAAAAATTAGTTTTGGGTAAATTTATTACAAGTATGCCATTTTTGGTTTTTTCTAGTTGTTTGAGATAAATTTATCATATGTATACTAGTTTGGAGTTTTTTGTAGTCAAAATATTAATTTTTGGTAAATTTATTACATATATATTAAGGTTTTGAAAAAGATCGTCCTTCTATTTTATAGCTCTAACTTCAAGATATATGGATTATGTCCCTACGACAAAGATCAAGTGATTGGCCATATTGTATAACTACACAAATTTGACTCATTTCTCCTACAAGGGCGCAAATACTTAGCGTGGGTTTAATGTAATTTCTGGTTTTTTAATTGTTCTGCACTTTATTTTTCATTTGATCTTGAACATGCTCTATTTAAATTTCGCCTAATAACACCAAAAACTCAAAACAAGTACAAACATACTACATTATCTCCAAATAAACTTTATAGAACATTCTAGGTGTGCCACATAATACCCCAAACTGATATTTTTTGCCCCATTTACCTCAAATTGTGGCAATTCTTTCATTTTTTAGGGATGAATCTAGCACGAGCGCACCAGTTTGTCATAAATGCTGCATGTGTATACTAATTTGGGATGTTTTGAGACATAGATTAGCTTGAGGTAAATGTGACAAGAATATACCGATTTGAGACTTTTTGTGATATTAATTTTGTATTTTCTATTTGACGGGAAAACAGTGCGTATTTTTTTTATTATATATAACTACAACCGAATCATCAAACCCATTAAATTATTGTTTGATCAAATTTGTGCTTAGATGCAGTGGAATAAGCACAAGAAAATTGTAATAAAAGCTATAATTCTAACCTCTATCTAGAAAGGTTGAGGACTAAATGAGAATGATGTGCTATTTAGTGCTGACCTAGATACGAGACAAGTACCCAAAAAAAAAGCAAAGAAGAAATTTTTTAGTGCACGAAATTCATAAAACCACTTAATATGCAACAACCTTCACCTTGCATATTCCCTAGTTAGTGGGGGAAAAAATATTTAACTACTAACGAGGGATATGAGGTGTACGGGTGCTAATATGTTAAAATAAGAAATGTAGTCTAAATTTAAATTAACCTTATTATTAAACCAACCAACAACAAAAAAAAATTGTTACTAGTACTTTATTAAGCACTCAGTAAGTGTGATTTAGCTTGTGTTCAACCTTATTAAGATACTCCTCGTATCGGGATTGTACTTGATTTGAAGGTGCTCTTCTTGTCGTACAAAAAGATATCCACCATTAATTATATTCACATGAGTAAGTGAATGGCCCGAAAAAAAAGAAAAAAAAAAAAAAAAAAAAAGCAAAGAAGAAATGCTTTAGTGCACGAAATTCATAAAACCACTTAATATGCAACAACCTTCGCCTCTCATATTCCCTAGTTAGTGGGGAAAAATATTTAACTACTAACGAGGGATATGAGGTGTGCAGGTGTTAATATGTTAAAATAAGGAATGTAGTCTAAATTTAAACTAACCTTATTATTAAACCAACCAAATTTTTTTTGCTTACTAGTACTTTATTAAGCACTCAATAAGTGTGATTTAGCCTGTGTTCAACCTTATTAAGATACTCCTCGTATCGGGATTGTACTTGATTTGAAGGTGCTCTTCTTGCGGGGCATGGGGTGGACCCGCCGCGTCGCTGCATCGTCAAGCGACGCAAGCAAAGTCACATGGCACGGCGAATTCCTTGTTTTGCCCTTCCCCTACGCAGAGAACCTCGATCTGTTTTCAAGGTTGATTTTTCGAATGCTCATGTCGTTTTTACAAGCATCGTGCGTCCGGATAAATTGGTATTTTGCTTCGATCGTGTCTCTTGTTAACCGTTTTAGCCACCCCACTACCTCCCCCCTCCTCTCCTTTTTCTTTGGTTCTTTTGGGCGAAAGATAACCAACAGCTTTTCCGTCTTGGAATTCCTGGAATCCGTGGGAAGAAGATGAAAATGAATAGCCAAAGAAAAAGGAGGAATTCAAGGAATAAACACAGACTCGATTTCATTCTTATGTTGTCGTGGTTGAAATCGAAATCTGAACATTTCTACTTTTTTTCCTCTCTCAGGTTTCTGGGCTTCTGCTATTCCCGCTGTGCTGGATGGTTCTTTGGTGAAAAAACGTGACAAACGAACGGAGGTATACATTGATTACACAAACGAAATTGAAATAGAATGGAGAGGAAGACTGCAATTTTGTATTTCTGTATATCGATTTGTACATGTTCACTACTCTATTTATTATACTAAAGTGTAAGAGAAAAGAAATAAACGAAAATATACATTAATTATATAATGGTTCTAATTCCTATTTTACCAAGTCAATTACCGAATCAAGTGTAAGAGATGCTTGACTGTGAATGTCTGTCGCCGGTTTTTGGTTTGCTCTCTGGGCATCTGCTCTATTTGCCGTTCGTTTGGTTAATCAAGGCTTGTCCTTCTTCGTGTCCTTGGGAAAGGTTCGGCTCCATGATGCTACTGGATGATAAAACAGAGATCTAGTTGTTGTCGTGTGAAGTGCCGAAAATAAGGTTGCTTCAGAGTTTGAGCATTCAAGGGAGCAAGGGACCGCAGTTATGATTGTCTAATATCATTGCCACTTGATATATAAATTATGAGGAATCAGTCTACAGAATCTAGACATGGTTTTTAAGCAAAAGTAGCTAGTAGTTCCAGTCTGTAGCTCCAGAAAAGCCCCTGTAAGTTGAACATGATGGTCAGAGGAAATTTCTTCGAGAGAGAGGACGGTTGTGCTTAATCTGTACTATGGCTTCACTTCTTTTGTTATTGGAACTTTAGGAAGTTTGGTGCCATATGGGTGTACGAATTTGATAGTTTTTGAATTAAGTGTAGAATTAATTGATCGGACTTTTCACCGATGGAAACTTTCATGTTTTTGGAAGATAGTATTTTCCGTGTAAAGCTTTTCCTCTAATTAGATTTGCCACTTGTGCTGATGGAGGAATTGGTTGTTCAAGTAAGTGTCCTTGAACACATTATTTTGCTATGATATTTAGCAACCTCATTTTGTTCTTCTGAAGATACTCTATGCAGGTTTTGCATTTTGCTATGTTTCCAGAACCAGAATATGATCTGCCTATATTCTGTGCCAACTTTTTCGCTGCTGCCGGGACAATTATAGTTGTTCTGTAAGAATAATTCTTTCTTCTTGTTTTTTAACTTATTCCTTGTCGTGAGAAACAACGCGAGTTGATGAAAATGACAGCAGTTGCTTGCTCTATGGTCAACTATATGTGCTCAGCAACTTTGCATGTGCTCTATGGTCAACTGTATGTCTTGAGCAAATGTGCATGTGCATGTGCATGCATGTGATATCCATGTGTAGTATGCTGGACAGTGTTTGTCAAGCTAGATGTGCAATAGTGAACTTCCGGCTTGAGATATACCTTGAGATATGTAATGCTCCTTGATGAGCTTAGCATCTTGTTGGAGTGTATATTATTGTTGTTAAGATGTGCAATAAGTATTTCAACAATGTTAAATTTCTCAAAACAGGAGTGATGCATTTCAATTTTCTTTTATAATAGTTGAATATAGAAAGAAAATAATAAATGATATCCTTCTTGGTTGGTGTAAAGAATTATCGTCAAGTCAGGGTCAGCAGGTGCTGAATGCTGCCCATCACCCTTAAATCCTATATTAACTTTGATTGATGTACATAAGGCTTCCTGATCTGCCCTGATATATTATTTGCAGGGACCTTGACCCTCTATATGACATCGTCAAGCACAAAGAATACAAAGATAAGTGCTACGAAGGCCTGATGTCTCAAGTATGCTGAGGTCAGTTGTTTGTTGTGTTTTATAGTAACATTCAAAGAGTTTTTAGTTTTTTTTCCTGTCCTTTTTGGACGTTTCAGCTTAACACCACTTTATGCAGCTTTTACCATGGGGTGGAAATTTAACGGTCGAATCTTTGATATTCTTCTCACCACCAGGTTTAAGTCTAGTCAACACATGCATGACGTTTGATACCCTGCATTCGTGGATTATCTCAAGGTACGTCGCTCAATAAATTGTCTCTTCAAGGGATTGCATTGTTTCTTTATTTAATTTCCTCTGACCTTTGTTTTCTTCTCACGCTTGGCTTGTTTTGATGGACCTAGGAATAAGGGAGACTGATGCATCTCAAATTATAGCCAACCGTGAAGCGCAGCATTGGTATCCGACTTTGAGAGCATAAAAGGTTAATCACCTGGTCACTCATCTCCTTCCCTATCTTCATCTACAGCCTACTTGCGAAGTTTATTTATTACATGCGCATGCAGAGACCAGTGCTACCACCGATGGTCTAAAGTATTAAGCGAAGTGTTGTTATAGGTGCATCTAAAATTATGCCGTTGCTCTTATGTTTCTTTGATTCCTTTTCAATCTATAATTTATTTGATTTTTGAGTCGAAGATTCGAGTTATGAAGTTTTGAAAAGGTTATTAGAGGAGACACATGCAAAGATAGAAATGTCATTTACAGCTATTGGTACATCTACATCCCCATTGCATATTAGAATTGCAGTTACTTATCTCTTGTCATGAAACATAGAATGATGACATTCCGTGACAAACGGTGTGAAGGCGAGCCTAATTTTAGACGTTCATCCTTCAAGGTGTGTCGTTCAACTATATCCTTGATTAGTCGCAATGAATGCGAACAGCTAGTAATAAAAACACCTAACACAAATGCAAAAAATTTAAGCCTAAATTAGCAACAAAAAAAAAAAAACAACCGAATTAACACAATTGTAGTACAGTTAAGACTTTTTTGATAATTTTCCCATTCTCATACTTACCCCTTACTGTCTTCCTTGTTCTCTGTTAACTGACCCAGAAGTAGTAACACTACATGAATATCTAAATTTTATGCATCATTTATTACAAAAAACAAAAATAATATAAAGAACCTGTACACATCTGCACCCTATATACTTTTTGTGTGCAGGGAATGACTCCATCGTGCCATACATGATTGATATCATTTCGAACAATATAGAGTGCATTCAAATTTCTTCTATCATTGAATTCCTTTCATTGATTCTTTGCTTGACATCGTTACATGTACATGCTGCGTTTTATGTGAAATGCAATAGGGAGGGTTAAGGATATGCCTGAATTTAGCTATTTAGTAAAAGTGAATGACGATGGTGCACAGTAGAGATTGATGGAGGAGAAGCGGGGATGGCATCTGTTGGTGGCTGATATTGACAGGCGAATGTGACACTTGATAATGGGGATCCCACGATAGACAATAAGTGATTGATGGTGAAGTAACGTGCTGCTATTTTGGTGAAGGGAAGTTTGATTGTTGGTGTTCTGATCTAGCTATGGTTTTTGTAATCTCAGTCTATTAAGAGGAAGACAGTGAGCATAGAAAATAGATATAAGAAGGAGAATAATAAAAATAGGAGTAGTGGATTCCGAATGTTTAGGATTGTTTCAATAGCGGAATTCAGTTCAATTTTCGAACTTGAACTACTTTCGGAGAGTTCCATTTTGCTGATAATTTGAAAGCTTTAGTTTGTGGGCTTGATAAGAAACAAACATCTAGGAATGGTGAGCTTGGTTCTCGGTTTAGGAATAAAATGACGGTTCCAAAAAAAAAAAATAAGAGATGAAATAAGAAATAATTAAGAAAATGGGATTTGAAAGTTTAGAACTAAAAGGGCTTCTTATGAAAGCCCAATCATATTTTTTGGCCCAGATTTGTGAAAACATGTTGGACCATATTCAGATTGGGCTCAACAGCCCAGAACAATGTCCCAATTTTTAATAATAAAAAAATTTCAAAAAATTTGGAAAATTAAAAACAGAGAAAATGTTTAGAAAATAGGCCTCGATTGGATAATTAGATCTTAGTATTATATCTAACTTAGTGTCTCTTAATTGACATTTATGTGATTTGGAGATGTTAGTGAGTACTTGATTATAGTTTAGTTTTGGTAAATTACTTTTTTAGACGAGAATTGGATTCAATTTGATTATAGCTCATGAGGTTGCTATCTCAAGGCTTGATAATAGAGCCATGTCATATTCTTTATCCAACTCATGTCGGGTTACATTACCATACTATACTTTTTTACTCATTCTTCATTACTTTCTTGGATCAACTAATTGTGATTCTTTTATATTGCTTTCTTAAGTTGTAATTTGCTTGCTTTTGTTGAATAATTAGGTTGCGTTTTGGGGTCTTAATTTGAAAAAGAAAATTCCTTGGGTTTTCTTGTCAACAACTTCTTCATCCTTTCGAATCCTGCAATCTATCACTAGGCATTACGATGTGGACATCAAGCATAAGGCATTTATGAGATACTCACCATCCTATAAGGCTATCAAAAGGTTGTCAATAATTTATAATTTATAATTCTTCCTCCTTTTTCTTCTCACCTAGGCTTGGCCCTACTTCCTCTATTTTCCTTCTTCCCCCGACCTAGTCTCCTTCCCCTTTCTTCCTCTCTCCCCTCATGCTCGCTAAAGGAAGGACACAAAGGACAGGTAAAGCAATAGAGACTATCAAGTAGGATGTCTAGCCAGGGGCAGGCTGGCACGGCAAGCTATCAGTGGTAGGGCAATGCGCATTTGCTAGGTGAGCTTAAAAGTGGTGATTTTGGGGAGGTTCAGGGACTAGGGAGAGATCGAGAGAGTGAGAGGGATCGAGAACTAGGAAGCAAGGTTGTGATTGAAGGGCTTCCTTTAGTAGCCAACGTGCCTAGACCTCGATCGCCAACCCTTGCCAAAAATATACGTGCATTGGAGAATCTTGTCTAACGTTTGTCCAACTAAAGTCAATTGCATCAAAGAATTTCCCAACTGCTTCTTCCTCATATAACGTTGGTCTTTAAATATACATGCAACATCACCATCCAAAGACAAAAACCCTTCGGACGTTATCCTATGAGAAATATCGCCTTCACCTAATTTGATCAAGAAGACGATCTTCGTGATATCGATGGCGAGATCAGGTTCACGCTCGCCCTTTCCCTCTCGATCCTCATTCTTGTCTTCATCTCTTGAGAGTTCAGCTAGCACTCTTGGACGTATTGAACCTGCAAATGAGACCTTTAGCCAATAAATAAGAAAGCTTGACATCCACGTGAAGAAGGGTGGCGGTGGGGGTGGCGATGGCAATGGCGATGGCGGTGGTGGCGACGCTAGTTACGCAGGTGGCGTATTGTATATCTAGCACATGTGGGTACCGGTGGGCATAAGCCTAGCAACAGGACTGGAAGGTCCTCAACCATCAAACCTCGCCCAAACGATCGAGGCAACTGACAATGGCCGAGGTTCGATGGTTGAGGACATTTGAGTCTCATTGCTAGGCTTATGCCCACCGACACCCACATGTACTAGATAGACAATACCACCACCTGTGTAACTAGCGCCACCACCACCGCCGCCATTGCCACCCCCACCGCCAACCCCATTGCCAACCTTCTTCATGTGGACATCGAGCTTTTAGGTTTTTCGACTAAAGATCTCATCAAGGGGCTCAGCACTTCCACAAGCGCTAGCCAAGCTCTCGGACATCGAGACAACAACACAAGAATTGCGAGGGAAAGGGCGAGCGCGGACTTGATCCCAACTATCGACATTGTGAAGATCGCCTTCTTGATCGAATCGAGCGAAAGGCAATTTTTTGTTGAACTAAAATCAATTGCATCGGAGAATTCCCCAACCGCTTCTTCTTCATCTAACGTTGGTCTTTAAATATACGTGCAACATCACCATCCAAAGACAAAAACCCTTCGGACGTTATCCTATGAGAAATATCACCTTCGCCTGATTTGATCAAGAAGACGATCTTCGTGATCTCGATGGCGAGATCAGGTTCATGCTCGCCCTTTCCCTCTCGATCCTCCTGTTACTGTCTTCATCTCTTGAGAGTTCAGCTAGCACTCTTGGACGTATTGAACCTGCAAATGAGACCTTTAGCCAAGAAATAAGAAAGCTTGACATCCACGTGAAGAAGGGTGGCAGTGGGGGTGGCGATGGCAATGGCGATGGCAGTGGTGGCGACGCTAGTTACGCAGGTGGCAGTATTGTATATCTAGTACATGTGGGTACCAGTGGGCATAAGCCTAGCAACAGGACCGGAAGGTCCTCAACCATCAAACCTCGCCCAAACGATCGAGGCAAGCGACAATGGCCAAGGTTCGATGGTTGAGGACATTTGTGTCTCATTGCTAGGCTTATGCCCACCGACACCCACATGTACTAGATAGACAATACCACCACCTGTGTAACTAGCGCCACCACCACCGCCGCCATTGCCACCCCCACCGCCAACCCCATTGCCAACCTTCTTCATGTGGACATCGAGCTTTTAGGTTTCCGACTAAAGATCTCATCAAGGGCTCAGCACTTCCACAAGCGCTAGCCAAGCTCTCTGGACATCGAGACAACAACACAAGAATTGCGAGGGAAAGGGCGAGCGCAGATTTGATCCCAGCTATCGACATTGTGAAAATCGCCTTCTTGATCGAATCGAGTGAAAGGCAATTTTTTGTTGAACTAAAATCAATTGCATCGGAGAATTCCCCAACCGCTTCTTCTTCATCTAACGTTGGTCTTTAAATATACGTGCAACATCACCATCCAAAGGCAAAAACTCTCCAAATCTTCTCCTACAAAAAAATCACCTTCCACTCGATTCAATCAAGAAGGCGATCTTCGCGATCTCGACGGTGGGGATCAAGTCTGTGCTCACCCTTTTCCCTCATGATCCTCGTGTTGCTATCACCATCTCCTAAGAGCTCGGCCAATGCTTGTGGAAGTGCTAAGCCCATGGATGATATCTTTACCAAGGAAATGAGAAGGCTCGACGCCACGTGAAGAAGGATGGCAAATGAAATTTGTATATATTTCAATGTATATAGTAATGAAGAATACAATATATTTACAGACTTTATTAGATAACTATTTTACGATCATATGTCAATTAAGATTATGCATAACCAAATGGCAATATATGTGCAATATACATACAATCTTAAAAGACACGAATAATTTATACAAAATATCATAATTATCTTTAGTACATGAAAATATCTTATAGAAAGTGTTAAACATCCGTAACAAGTTAAAAATAATAAAAATGGAAAAAGAAATATGAAATTTGTATATATTTTGATGTATATACACCATCTTATTTATAAGTTTTGTTAGATTACCATTTTAAGATAATATCTAAATTAAGATTATGCACGATCAAATGGCAATTTACATACAATCCACATGTAATATGTGTACAATTTCGAGAGATTTAGATAACCAAAAAGAAATATCAAAATTATCTTTAACATAAGAAATAACGTATTTCGTCCTCGCCACGGCTGGCTCGGTCCACCTCGGGCCAATCTCATGACAGTAACCAAAATAACCATAGGTTCAAAAAATAATTTAAAATACTCTCAAGACTTAGAAATTGACTATTTGCTCCCTTTAATTTAAAGTAGTTATAGAAATGCCCTTAAACTCAATTTTATGGGTGATGATATCACTCACGTGTAGAAATTTCAAAAGTTTTAGATGAATAATTGAGATTTAAATCTTTTGGGATATGGTTTCTTAAGGACTAATAGACTCAGTGGCATGCTTGTTTTTATACATAACTAGATCTATCAAGCAGGTTGGGTCAGCTCGGGTTTGGGTCAATCACAAATGATTCAACTCAAATCGACCTATTTAACACGTTTATGATCAATTTATCCTAATATAAGAATTTTGACTCATTCCCGACCCAACCTTACCCAACCCAACCCATTTAAGTAAACCTAAGAAAGCTTATTTATTATGATATTTATAAAAAATGGTATTGCTAAAACACTTTCATGCAATATAAATTAGTGTGCAATTTTATAAATAAATAAAAAAGGTTTGTTTCCTAAATATTTTCCAAGAAATACTTTTTAGGAAAATTACAATATTTTTTGGTTTTTGCCTGAAATTTGAAAATAAATTAAAAAATATTTTTTTCCATTTGGTAAGAAAAATATGATTAAATTTTCCTTGACTCCTATTTAATATTTTTATATTAAAAAATAGAATTTTAAATTAGTTTTATATTTTGAAAATCTAATTTTAATTTTTTTTTTTTTTTTTAAAAATCGAATTTTTACATTTTTTTTTTTTTTTTCTTCTTCTTTTGGTCGACCGCTGACAGTAAGCCAGCAACTAGCCATTAGCGAGCTCAAGGTTCAAGCCTTGCTCAAGCCTCACCAGTCATTAGTGAGGCTTTTGCCTCACCAAATTTGCGAGCTCGAGCTCGCTTGATGCCAGTAAGCTTGAGTCTTGCTAACAAAACAGCATGTGTAATATGATAGGAGTAAAACCTCTAATCGTCATGGGTATCATTCCGTTGTCATCTAGTTGCTTGGATCTAACCATATTTACTTACTCCGACCATCTTATCTTTTCAACTTTTGAAGACTCAATACTGTACTCTCTTCATTCTTGTCTTTTAATTGTAGTTTCTCATTCGTTGCCGCTCCTGCGAGAGTTGATGCATTCAAAGAAATCGCTAGAGCGGCGACCCACACCATACTGGCCGCGTGTGGCTTGGAGCGGCCGAAGTCTGTCATCTCCAGCTCCGTGTCTCGTCGCATCGATGACGTTCGGAGGCTCCATGAGTCTTATGTCATGCCTAATTCCTGCAGAGAGTGCTTCAATGCCTACGTGAAGACCGTCGTCGAAACCCTTCTACTCGAGAGGCTGAGTAAAATCTAATTAAAGTGCATTCTTTTTCCCATTACCTCTGTGGCATCCGCATTCATAGAAATAGCCATGGTTTTTGAAGGGAGAATTTGTTGGCTCCTTATTTTCTGCAGAAAAGAGTTATGGAGTCGCCAAGTTGCTGCCAATGTTGGTGGAGGGACGCGTGTCGGGACGTCGAGGGTGCTGCAATCCGAGCTTTAGGACAGGGCAGATTAGTCCGATGAGTGAGGCACGTTAAAGGAATTATAAAGTTGTTTTAAGCGAAAGAGTAAACAGTCGATGTGGCGTGTGTGACCAATTAAGTTTTGCTCGTGACATGCATCTGGATCAATTTCATTGCTAAATTTTGAGAGTTTCTTATGCTTTAAAATCGACTCGTTTCTTTGTATGGTGTTATTATCACGGGGGCTAATGCGATTGGTAAAATAACCCAAGGCCTAATCTGGCCCGTACATGGCCCCCATGAAGGTATTCCCCTTTTGGCTTCTTTCCTTGTAGATCTCCTCTTACCCTTCAACGTGAAACTATCGCACGGTCGTGACGCGCCGCCTAGTTTTAGGCAGTCACAGGCATGTTTTAACTCCTTGGGCGCTCAAAAAGTTGCAACAAAGATCGAAGGAACAACAAGATTGGAAGAACGTTTTCAGACACGGACCCAACAATCGGCAAATCACACTCTAATGTCAACCATGCACCCGAAACAGATAATTAGCGACGCTCGATCCTCGTGCAGCAGCGTGAGAGTTGAAATCTACTCGAAGCTTACGCATCCCCACCTCATCATCCCGCGAGAAGGTGGGGATTTGAACCCCTCACCTCCCCTTTCCATGTTAAAGGGTGGCCATTTGGGGCGAATCACAGTGGTTGCACAAATATATCGATTTAAGGTTTTTTGTGGAATTAATTTTGTCGTTTTTATTTGATGGGAAAGCTGTGACTATTTTTTCTTATAAGTGCAACCAAATCATTAAACCCATGAAATTCTTGTTTGATCAAATTTGTGTTCAGATATATATAATCAGGGGAATAAGCATAAGAAAGTCGTAATCAAAGCTTTAAGTCTAAGCTCTATCTATAACGGTTGAGGACTAAATGAGAATCACGTGCTACTTACTGCTGATGCAGATATGAGAAGCACAAAAAAGCAAAGAAGAAATGCTCTGGTGCACGAAATTCATAAAACCAGTCAATATACAACTACCTTCGACTCTCGTATTCCCTGATTAGTGGGGAAAAAAATATTTAAATACTAAGGATAATAAAATGTGCGCATGTCAGTACGTTAGAAAAAAGAAATACAACCTAATCGCAAGCTAACCGTGTTATTAAAACCAACCAACAAAAAGAAAACTTGTTACAAGTAATTTATTAAGCACTTGTTAAGTGTGATTTTAGCCTGTGTATGACCTGATCAAGATACTCCATGTATCGGGATTGTACTTGATTCGAAAGTGCTTTTCTCTTCGTACAAAAAGATATCGATCATTAAATATATTCACGTGAGTAAGTGGATGGTCGGAAAAAAAAATTAAACATAGATTGATGAACCGATGAAGCTAGCGAGTAGGAATAAACATCCCTCGGCCCGTCGTTCATGGAACATATGCGACGATCCTTTAACACAAGTAGGAGGGTTGAGAAAGGCTTGTACGAAATTTCCTAGACGGTGATACGAGAGGCTTTCTATAGCAGTCACTATTGAGGAGCAAGATCACCAGAAGGTGTATAATCCAACAAGTGCCACAATAAACATAGAGTCGGTCACCTTTGCCACATCCTTTTATTGACCTAATTTACGAATCTAGCGACCAACGACCGGCTGAAACAGTAACTAAATCAAACTCGAGAGTCTGCGATTTGGACGCCGTTGAATTGGGCACAAACAAATGTAGATCTGTACGACATAGCAATGCTGCACGGCATGTTAAGTTTGGAGTGGATGCCGTCGTAGAGGGAGCAGAACGAGGATCGGATTCTTCAGCAAACCAAAAAAAAAAGAAAAAAAAGAAGAGGTAATTAACTTTCGTCTCCACAAAAAAAATAAAAGAAAAACCTCAAAATGGTGGACGATAATGACACAATTACTCCAAACTGAAAAATTCCAAACTGCGGCCCAAATCCCAACCTCCCCTCTAAGGAATTAATCATCTGACTCAAAATGTCACTTGAAAATTACAATATAAAAGAATGAAATTCGTAATGCTTAATTAGATGAAATAAGTGGTAAAAATTTGAAGGAAGAGAGATGTTAAAATACCTCTAAACGTACTAAATGATACCTATCATGACATCAAAATGTTTTGAATTTGTCAGAGTCTAACAAAAGTATACTCTGTCAAGAATGCTTGAATTTAACATTTTTAGCAATAAGAAAAAAAATTCGGATATTGACATAGATGGTGATTTTTCATAGCATTAATTAAATAGGAAAACGTTAAATTTAAATTTGGGCAACGACGCGACTCACGTCCATCTCTATTTCTCCTGCGACGGCCTTCTTGCGGTGCATGGGGTGGACCCGACGCGTCGCGGCGTCGTCAAGAGACGCAAGCAAAGTCACATGGCACTGCGAATTCCCCATTTTGCCCTTCCCCTACGGAGAAAACCTCCATCTGTTTAAAAGGTTGATTTTTCGAATGCTCATGTCGTTTTTAGAAGCATCGTGCGTCCGGATAATTAGTCTTTTGTGCTACGATCGTGTCTTCTTTTTAACCGTTTTGGCGACCCCACGATGAGAATTACGTCGTGAGAATCCCCCACAACCCCCCACCCCCTTCTTTTTCTATGGTTCTTTTGGGCGAAAGATAACCAACAGCTTTTCCGTCTTGGTATTCCTGGAATCCGTGGGAAGAAGATGAAAAGGAATAGCCAAAGAAAAAGGAGGAATTCAAGGAATAAACACAGACTCGATTTCATTTTTATTTTGTCACCGTTGAAATCGAAATCTGAACATTTCGACTTTTTTTCCTCTCTCAGGTTTCTGGGCTTCTGCTATTCCCGCTGTGCTCGATAGTTCTTTGGTGATTACTCATGACAAACGGTGTGGAGGCGAGCCTAATTTTAGGACTTTCATCCATCAAGGTGTGTCGTTCAACTATATCCTTGATTAGTCACTATGAATGCGAACAGCTAGTAATAAAAACAACTAACACAAATGCAAAAAATTTAAGCCAAAATTAGCACACAAAAAAACAATTGAATTAACAAAATTGTAGTACAGTTAAGACTTTTTTGATAATTTTCCCATTCTCATACTTACCCCTTATTTTCTTCCTTGTTCTCTGTTAACTTACATAGAAGTAGTAACACTCTGCATGAATATCTAAATCTTATGCATCATTTATAACAAAAATACAAAAATAATATGAAGAACCTTTACACATCTGCACCCTATATATTTTTCATGTGCAGAGAACGACTCCATCGTGCCATACGTGATTGATATCATTTCGAACAATATAGAGTGCATTCAAATTTCTTCTATCATTCATTCTTTGCTTGACATCATTACATGTGCATGCTGCGTTTTATGTGAAATGCAACAGGGAGGGTTAAGGATATGCCTGAATTTAGATACAAACAACTTTTGCTGATTGCTTAAGCTTTGAACAAAACAATCTTAGAGGAGTTGTTCAATGACTGGAGCTGTTTAGTAAAAGTGAATGACGATGGTGCAGAGTAGAGATTGATGGAGGAGAAGCGGGCATGGCATCTGTTGGTGGCTGATATTGATAGGCGAATGCAACGCTTGGTGACTGATGGTGAAGTAACGTGCTGGGTGAAGGGAAGTTTGATTGTTGGTGTTCTGATTTGGCTATGGTTTTTTGTATTCTCAGTCTATTAAGAGGAAGACAGCATAGGAAATAGATATACGAAGGAGAATAATAAAAATAGGAGTAGTGGATTCCGGATGTTTAGGATTGTTTCAATAGCGGAATTCGGTTCAATTTTTGAACTTGAACTACTTTCAAAGAGTTCCATTTTGTTGACAATTTGAAAGCTTTTAGTTTGTGGGCTTGATAAGAAACAAACATCTAGGAATGGTGAGCTTGGTTCTCATTTTAGGAATAAAATGAACGGATCAAAAAAAAGAAAAAAAAAGAGAGGAAATAAGAAATAATGAAGAAAATGGGCTTTGAAAGTTTAGAACTAAAATGGGCTTTGTATGAAAGCCCAATTGTATTTTTTGGCCCAAATTTGTGAAAATGGGCTTTGAAAGTTTAGATCATGTTGGACCATATTCGGATTGGGCTCAACAGTCCAGAACAATGTCCCAATTTTTAATAATAATAAAATTTCAAAAAAAAATCGTAAAATTAAAAACATAGAAAATGTTTAGAAAATAGGCCTCGATTGTATAATTAGATCTTAGTATTATATTTAACTTAGTGTCTCTTAATTGACATTTATGTAATTTGGAGATGTTAGTGAGTACTTGATTATAATTTAGTTTTGGTAGATTACTTTTTTAGACAAGAATTGGATTCAATTTGATTATAGCTCATGAGGTTGCTATCTCGCCACATATTGTAAGTGTGATTTATCCAGTCACCTGTTTACTTTGAATTAAAATTTCATTTTCGCAAAATCTATGAAAATCAATTAAGCACCCAATATGATTTTATTTGATGCTTTCAAATTTAAAATCAAAGAGATAAATCCAAAAAAGATAAGCGTTGGGGAAGGATTATGGAAATTTTTTGAAGAAATTTTATCTTTTTCTTTGCTAACGTTATCCATCAAATATATTTGAAAAAAAATTTCTCTATCTATTTTTACATTCAAGTTTAATTTTAATAAGTGATAGATTTATAAGGATGACAAATTATTGAATTAATAATAATTGATTGAATTTGGTTGTGTGGCAAATAATGAGCGTAGGAGCGACTCGACTTAGTTAACATCTAGATTTCAATGGATAAAGTAAGCAATGCATTCTCGTAAAAAATATTTAAAAAGAACAAGCAGAAAATAGTACTAGAGAGAAAAAGAAAAAGATAAATAATGAATAATAAATAGATAAAAATGAATAACAAGAGAAAAGACCGAGAAGCTTACTAGCTCGATCCGTTTTCGGTAATATATCTCAACAGATTTATGGAATGGTTGACAAGTGAGTGATGCAATGTAGGGAATGGAAATTCAATAAGATCGGTATTTGGATCACTATATTGGCACTAAACACGACCGCCACAACCTCATTTTGTCTACACAAATGCTCTCTCAAGTTCCTTTCCCCTTCGCACAATACCAAAATCCTAGAAAACTTATGTTTTCATCTATCACGTCATCTACTCCTCCATCTGTTAACTCGAAAGCAGCGGTTATGCATTTACCTCGTCGATGTCCCCTCTACAAAGGATAAGGAGTATGGTAGCCTTTGACTACTGTGTTTGAGTTATCGGATGGAGGAGTAGATAATGTGATAGATGAGAACAAAAGCTTTCTAGGGTTTTGGTTTTGTGCAAAAGGGAAAGGAACTGGAGAGAGATTTGTGTAGAGAAAATGAGGTTGTGGCTGTCGTATTTAGTGCCAATGTAGCGATGCAAATACCGATCTTGTTGAATTTACATTCCCTACATTTCATCGCTCACTTGTCAACCATTCCATAGATCTGTTGAGGGAGAGAGAGATCATTGAAAATAGATTGAGCTGGCAAGCTTCTCGGCCTTTTCTCTTGTTATTCATTTTTATCTATTTATTATTCATTCTTTTCCTTTTCTCTCTACTACTATTTTCTTCTTGTTTTTTTTTAATGTTTTTTACGAGAATGCGTTGCTTACTTTATCCATTGAAATCCAGATGTTAATATAAGCCAAGGCTACTCCTACGCTCATTTTCCACCACACAACCAAATTCAATCAATTATTATTAATTCAGTGATTTGTCATCCTTATAAATCTATCACTTAATAAAATTAAACTTGAATGTAAAAATAGATAAAGAATTTTTTTTTCAAATGTATTTGATCAATAACATTGGTAAAGAAAAAGATAAAATTTCTTCAAAAAATTTCCATAATCCTTCCTTAACACTTATCTTTTTTGGATTTATCTCTTTGATTTTAAATTTGAAAACATCAAATAAAATCATATTGGGTGCTCAATTGATTTCCATATATTTTGCGAAAATGAAATTTTAATTCAAAGTAAACAGGTGAAGGGAGAAATCATAGGTGGTGAGATTTTTTTTTTTTTTTAAATCACATAGACATATGGTTGGAATTTCCTTACATGAAAGTTTATTTGCCTAATGTTGTGGAGAAAAGTGACCAGACACACATAATTTCACCAAGTTTTTATCTCTTTTGACCATTGTCGTGATCAAGGGGACATGATCTAACATATCTTCATGAAAAAGAACTATCATGCATTAACTCATAAATGATATGTCGACAGCATACAGTGAAAGTTTGACATTGTTATTTAATCAGATACAAGGAAATGCAGGGTGAGGAGGAAAGATTGTAGAATCAAGCAAGTTGCGTCAGAAGAGCCAACCTCTCCAACTTTGTTATAAGAGTCATAGTTACAGAGGCATTGACAATAGCCTAAGCACCACTTGGGTGGCATAAACACAGTTCCTGCCAATATATGCTAACTACATAATTCAAGTGAAAAAAGTAATAATCAGACTATTAAGAAGATTGTCTAGTCATTTCGGCGGTCCCGTAAAGTCCATTTAGTACGAAACTAGAAATCCAAATTTGCTTGTTTCTTACGAAAAGAAGGTCATAAAAAGACATAAATATTCATTGTGACAACTTTATTCATTAGCATGAAGCTTTTTCTTCATTTAAAGGCAGGAAAAACAGAGAGTTCATGGTAACAAGAATTTTGCATGATATCCTGATAAAATTAATACATTCATCTTTTCTGTCTGTAAGTCGGCATATCATTTGTACTCCTCAGGAAAACCACTTAAGTGAAGCCTTTACGTGTAATAAAAAGCAAATAGTGGGAAAAAGCAGTAAACATGCCTCGAGTGCTTTGGCATCAAATGTCAAAATCAAGATCTCAAAATTTTGAGAGCTTCCGTAGGAAAGATTATAAGGATTTGAAGTATCACTTGTTTACAAATCGGAAAAGACCAGACAAAAGAAGCGGCAGAATTTGCAGTGACGGAAGCATAAAAGCCTTGCATCTAACCAGAACATTGTCCTCGGCGTTCTTCCCTTACCCTTTCCCCTCTCGCCATCCATAACCCCCTAACACACGCCACCGCGCATTCCTCCCCAAGCATGTCCGCGCACCCCGGTTTGTCCCCCAACTTCGCCAGCTCCTCCCCCGGTTTTAGCCGGGAGTCATCCAGGCTACCTGATGGTCTGAGGGCTTCCGGCTTGACCTCAACGTCCACCAGAGACAGCTCCCCGCCATTCTCTCTCCGACAGACAGTGAGGCCGTATGACACGGCACCGGCTTTGGCCTCATCGTCGAGGGACGTGCACAGGGAATGGAACCGGGAGAGATCAGAGGAGGAGGCTGGGTCCAAGTGGAGAGACAGGCCGAGGTTCTTCATCCTCTTGGCGGGACGCCACTCGCTGGTGGCTTCAGTGATATAACCAGAAGGTTTCTGCGCTTCGCATCATCCATCGGGGGTATTGGAGGAATCGAATTGGGTGATCTGCTCGTGTGCTGACGAAGGTGGCACTTTGCGGTGGCCCTCATCGCCGTCAGTGGTGAAGCGAAAGGCGGTGGAGAAGGGCTTGGCAGCCGGCTTCGGTGGGGACTTCTTGGAGGTGTCGAGGGAGAGGTTCATGCCAATTAAGGACGACGGCCGATCAAAACCTGACAGAGCAAAAGTGGGACGAGAGAGCAAAAATTGACGAGGACGGAAAATTTAGATTTTTTCAATTTCGTCCCTAAATTTGAGCATTTGTTGCAATTGGGTCCCTATGCTCTTTTTAGTTCCTTCCCCGATTTTTTCCAATTACGTCCTTTTCTCCAAAACGTTAGTGGAGCAAATTTTTGTGTGCCTATCTGCAATATCATCAACACGGGGTTCGAAGAATACTTATGATATTCTTTTTAATATCATCAACATCATAGGGAGCGTTGGCCAAAACCAAAACCAGAAACCGTCGCATGATCCTATTGGTTAGAAGACAACTTTCGAGGTCCCTTTCGGATGTGTCCCATTGGATTTATTGAGTTAATGATGAAATTGAAACACGAAACTGTTCTAGTGATAGAATTCGAGTGAAGCCGAGTCGGGGCAAGGAGTAATTTTTCCACAAACCATTTAAACACATTTATCCTCATTAACTTCTCATTGGTATAAAAAAATCGTTTATTTTGTACTCTGGCATAGGAATATATAAAAGAAATTTTTTTCTTTTCGTTACCCTTTTTCCTCTTCACGGTCTTATATGGAATCTCTATTTTTACTTTTGAATATGGCTTTCCCTAAGGAGCATGGCAAATCATCTGTATTTACGGTTTATGCTTTGAGAAAACTTGACGTTATAGCATTTTCTCCGTCACTCATATAAATTGTGATATCCTTCTTCTACAAATTTCATATTTTATCTTTCATAATTTTTTAAATATAGACGACCTTCTAAGTTTCGACAGCTTTTACAGTAATCGGGCTTCTTATTCTCATTGCTAGTTTTGTGCATCTCCAATAATGAAATGAGCTGTAGGAATAAGAGTACCGAATAAATTAAAGCCAAGATCCCTAATTGAATTCTGACTTTCCGATCGAACAACATACATGTCCATTTTTGTTAATAATAAAATATTTTTTAAAATTTATTTTCATGGATGATACAAGTCATTATTATCAGAGAATTGATTTTTCATGAAATCAACACACGCCAGATGAGTTGTAGAGATTTGTGATTTGGTTGAAAAATGGTGGAGGGGAGAGGAGATGATGAAGACAAACCGGAGTCAGAAAGCCATTTCATACATATTTATATTCCGCCATCTCCATGCATGGACGTACAGTTAAAATTTGCTTTACTTGTTTTGAAATGAGCAGAACGTGAAGGAAGATTCGGTTTGATTGGAGGACTCCAAGATGGTCTTGTACTTGAAAAACAAGGGAATTTACTAAACTGGTCCTCGTAGTAATGTCTAAATACAATTTCAACCCGTGTATTGTGTTTCATGCATATTTAGCGCCCGACCTATCTCCGGTGGAAATATACTTTTTTTTTTGTTTTTTTGGTGATCGAGGAACCGCGAAGACCCCTTACGGAATCACACTGCCCTCCGATGCTTGGTGGCACCGTTGAACATCATCTCAAGTCACTATTTAGACGTAAAACCTCGGGAACTAGCCCAGCAACCCACCATTAAGGCCCCCCACTTAAATCGTGTTGACAATGAGGGGATTCGAACTCTCGTCGGCAGCGTTGCAGGAGAGAGCGAATACCACCTACGCTACCCACGGATGGGTCTAGTGGAAATATAATTAAAGTACATTCTTTTTCCCATTACCTCTGTGGCATCCGCATTCATAGAAATAGCCGTGGTTTTTGAAGGGAGAATTTGTTGGCTCCTTACTTTCTGCAGAAAAGGGTTATGGAGTCGCCAAGTTGCTGCCACTGTTGGTGGAGGGGCGCGTGTCGGGACATCGAGGGTGCTGCGATCTGAGCTTTTGGACAGGGCGGATTAGTCCGGTGAGTGAGGCACGTTAGAGGAATTATAAAGTTGTTTTGAGCGAAAGATTAAACGATCGATGTGGCATGTGTGACCAATTAAGATTTGCTCGTGGCATGCATTTGGATCAATTTCGTTGCTAAATTTTGAGAGTTTCTTCTGCTTTAAAATGGACTTCTTTCTTTGTATGGTGTTATTATCATGCGGGCTAATGCGATTAATAAAACGACCCAAGACCTAATCCGGCCTGCACATGGCCTCCATGAAGGTATTCCCCTTTTGGCTTCTTTCCTTGCAGGTCTCCTCTTACCCTTCCACGCAACACTGTCGCACGGTTGTGACACGTCGCCTAGTTTGAAGCGGTCGTAAGCGTGTCTAACTCCTTGGGGTGCTCGAAAAGTTGCAACAAAGATCGAAGGAACAACAAGATTGGAAGAACTTTTTCGGACACAGACCAAACATTCAGAAGATCACGCTCCGATGTCAATTGTTTACCCGAAATAGATCATTAGCGACGCTCGAAATAGACCGGGCTACCCCAAAACAATACCTTCGACTTCAAGCAAGAGGTGATCATACGCAATACACAGTAATCAATCAATGGCGTGATAGGGTGATTCGATAATAGATTATCCGGCCCAAGCAGTGAATAGTGATGGCTATAAGCTATTTATTAATATAAACAATCAAGATTCTTTTTGCTTGTCCATAGACAATCACTTTTTCAACATTAAATAAGGGTTAATATCACGAAAAATCCCAAACTAGTATACATATGATAAATTTACCCCAATCTTATTTTTTGACCACCAAAAATCTCAAATTGGCACACCTTTGATAATTTTAACTTAAAGTGGTGTGATTAAAACAAATTTATTCTATGATAGTTTCTGTTAAATTTTACTATCAAATCACTGAATTGGATAACACATGATAGTTGACTAATATAGCAATTTGGGATTTTACTTTCCATTCGTCAAAGTTATACCAATTTTATGGTTTTTTGCGGTTTAATCCAATTTAATAAAAGACATATTTGTTTAAATATATCAGTTTGAGATTTTTAGGGGTTTAAAAATTAGCTTGGGGTAAATTTATTACAAGTATGCCAGTTTTGGTTTTTTCTAGTTGTTTGAGATAAATTTATCATACGTATATTAGTTTGGAGTTTTTCGTAGTCAAAATATTAATTTTTAGTAAATTTATTACATATATACCAGTTTAAGGTTTTGAAAAAGATCGTCCTTCTATTTTATAGCTCTAACTTCAAGATATATGGATTATGCCCCTACGACAAAGATCAAGTGATTGGCCAGATTGTATAACTACACAAATTTGAGTCATTTCTCCTACAAGGGCTCAAATACTTAGCGTGGGTTTAATGTAATTTCTGGTTTTTTAATTGTTCTGCACTTTATTTTTCATTTGAATCTTGAACATGCTTTATTTAAATTTCGCCTAATAACACCAAAAACTCAAAACAAGTACAAACATACTACATTATCTCCAAATAAACTTTATAGAACATTCTAGGTGTGCCACATAATCCTAACCTACCCTCCCAGGAATTAATCGCCTAACTCAAAATGTCACTTGAAATTATATTATAAAAGAATGAAATTTATAGTGCTTAATTGAATGGACCGAGTGATAAAAATTTGGAGGAAGAGAGACGCTAAAATAACTCTAACTGATTCTCGTCCCAAAACAAATTCTGGGAACAAAAAATCAGAATTAGTCACTGTTTGGAGTGTTGCCAAACATGGCCTAAATGATACATAGCATGACATCAAAATGCCTTGAATTCATGCCGGCCTGACAAAAGTATGCTTTCTAAAGAATGCCTGAATTTAAGATTTTTAGTGATAAGAAAAAGAATTTTGGATATCGACATAGATTAAAGGACAACGTTAAATTTAAATTTAGGCAACGGCGCAACCCACATCCATCTCTATTTCTCGTGCGACGGCCTTCTTGTGGTGCATGGGGTGGACCCGTCGCGTCGCTGCGTGGTCAAGCGACGCAAGCAAAGTCACATGGCACCGCGAATTCCTTGTTTTGCCCCTTCCCCTACGGAGAAAACCTCGATCTGTTTTCAAGGTTGATTTTTCGAATGCTCATGTCGTTTTTACAAGCATCGTGCGTCCGGATAATTGGTCTTTTGCTTCGATCGTGTCTTCTTGTTAACCGTTTTGGCCACCCCACTACCTCCCCCCTCCTCTCCTTTTTCTTTGGTTCTTTTGGGCGAAAGATAACCAACAGCTTTTCCGTGTTGGAATTCCTGGAATCCGTGGGAAGAAGATGAAAAGGAATAGCCAAAGAAAAAGGAGGAATTCAAGGAATAAACACAGACTCGATTTCATTCTTATGTTGTCGTGGTTGAAATCGAAATCTGAACATTTCTACTTTTTTTCCTCTCTCAGGTTTCTGGGCTTCTGCTATTCCCGCTGTGCTGGATGGTTCTTTGGTGAAAAAACGTGACAAACGAACGGAGGTATACATTGATTACACAAACGAAATTGAAATAGAATGGAGAGGAAGACTGCAATTTTGTATTTCTGTATATCGATTTGTACATGTTCACTACTCTATTTATTATACTAAAGTGTAAGAGAAAAGAAATAAACGAAAATATACATTAATTATATAATGGTTCTAATTCCTATTTTACCAAGTCAATTACCGAATCAAGTGTAAGAGATGCTTGACTGTGAATGTCTGTCGCCGGGTTTTTGGTTTGCTCTCTGGGCATCTGCTCTATTTGCCGTTCGTTTGGTTAATCAAGGCTTGTCCTTCTTCGTGTCCTTGGGAAAGGTTCGGCTCCATGATGCTACTGGATGATAAAACAGAGATCTAGTTGTTGTCGTGTGAAGTGCCGAAAATAAGGTTGCTTCAGAGTTTGAGCATTCAAGGGAGCAAGGGACCGCAGTTATGATTGTCTAATATCATTGCCACTTGATATATAAATTATGAGGAATCAGTCTACAGAATCTAGACATGGTTTTTAAGCAAAAGTAGCTAGTAGTTCCAGTCTGTAGCTCCAGAAAAGCCCCTGTAAGTTGAACATGATGGTCAAAGGAAATTTGGTGCCATATGGGTGTACGAATTTGATAGTTTTTGAATTAAGTGTAGAATTAATTGATCGGACTTTTCACCGATGTAAACTTTCATGCTTTTGGAAGATAGTATTTTCCGTGTAAAGCTTTTCCTCTAATTAGATTTGCCACTTGTGCTGCTGGAGGAATTGGTTGTTCAAGTAAGTGTCCTTGAACACATTATTTTGCTATGATATTTAGCGACCTCATTTTGTTCTTCTGAAGATACTCTATGCAGGTTTTGCATTTTGCTATGTTTCCAAAACCAGAATATGATCTGCCTATATTCTGTGCCAACTTTTTCGCTGCTGCCGGGACAATTATAGTTGTTCTGTAAGAATAATTCTTTCTTCTTGTTTTTTAACTTATTCCTTGTCGTGAGAAACAACGCGAGTTGATGAAAATGACAGCAGTTGCTTGCTCTATGGTCAACTATATGTGCTCACCAACTTTGCATGTGCTCTATGGTCAACTATATGTGCTCACCAACTTTGCATGTGCTCTATGGTCAACTGTATGCCTTGAAAAAATGTGCATGTGCATGTGCATGTGCATGTGCATGTGATATCCATGTGTAGTATGCTGGACTGTGTTTGTCAAGCTAGATGTGCAATAGTGAACTTCCGGCTTGAGATATGGCTTGAGATATGTAATGCTCCTTGATGAGCTTAGCATTTTGTTGGAGTGTATAGAGTTGTTGTTAAGATGTGCAATAAGTATTTCAACAATGTTAAATTTCTCAAAACAGGAGCGATGCATTTCAATTGTCTTTTATAATAGTTGAATATAGAAAGAAAATAATAAATGATATCCTTCTTGGTTGGTGTAAAGAATTATCATCAAGTCAGGGTCAGCAGTTGCTGAATGCTGCCCATCGCCCTTAAATCCTATATTAACTTTGATTGCTATACATAAGGCTTCCTAATCTGCCCTGATATATTGTTTGCAGGGACCTTGACCCTCTATATGATGTCGTCAAGCACAAAGAATACAAAGATAAGTG
Organism: Eucalyptus cladocalyx; assembly: GCA_017140615.1. Classification (NCBI taxonomy): domain Eukaryota; kingdom Viridiplantae; phylum Streptophyta; class Magnoliopsida; order Myrtales; family Myrtaceae; genus Eucalyptus; species Eucalyptus cladocalyx. The sequence goes on from CM029522.1 coordinate 4,827,179, forward strand.
CTACGAAGGCCTGATGTCTCAAGTATGCTGAGGTCAGTTGTTTGATGTGTTTTATAGTAACATTCAAAAAGTTTTTAGTTTTTTTCCTATCCTTTTTGGACGTTTCAGCTGAACACCACTTTATGCAGCTTTTACCATGGGGTGGAAATTTAACGGGCGAATCGTTGAGATTCTTCTCACCAATAGTCATATGGACAAGGTTTAAGTCTAGTCAACACATGCATGACGTTTGATACCCTGCATTCGTGGATTATCTCAAGGTACGTCGCTCAATAAATTGTCTCTTCAAGGGATTGCATTGTTTCTTTTAGGCTAGAATATTTCTTTATTTAATTTCATCTGACCTTTGTTTTCTTCTCACGCTTGGCTTGTTTTGATGGACCTAGGAATAAGGGAGACTGATGCATCTCAAATTATAGCCAACCGTGAAGTGCATCATCGGTATCCGACTTTGAGAGCAGAAAAGGTTAATCATCTAGTCACTCATCTCCTCCCCTATCTTCATCTACAGCCTACTTGCGAAGTTTATTTATTACATGCACATGCAGAGACCAATGCTACCACCGATGTATTAAGCGAAGTGTTGTTATAGGTGCATCTAAAATTATGCCGTTGCTCTTATGTTTCTTTGATTCCTTTTCAATCTATAATTTATTTGATTTTTGAGTCAAAGATCCGGGTTATGAAGTTTTGAAAAGGTTATTAGGGGAGACATATGCAAAGATAGAAATGTCATTTACAGCTATTCGTACATCTACATCCCCATTGCATATTAGAATTGCGATTACTTATCTCTTGTCATGAAACATAGAATGAAGTCCGGAGCTTCCTATTCGACGGAGTTGATTCACTAGGCAGCAAAACATTTTTGGATTACTTTCCAGAATATCCATGTCAAGAAGGCAGAGTCAATTAGAAGAGAAGCATACTCGGGAAAGGAGAATTTATAGGAAACTGTAATGACTAACTTGCCCTGTTCATTGCATTTCTGTTGCCACCTTTTCCAGGTCTATTTCATTGTGCTACTGCACCTAACTAGTGCATCATAAGTGAGTTTTCTCTCTTCAGGCTAGCAACTTCCTTTCAAGCTTGGTTATTTATCCCTCACATTGACAAAATTGTTATTTTAGTCATTTGAAATTTTGCTTATTCTTGTAGCAATAGGATAAGACCTTGATCTGTAAATATGGTGCAAGAGTTTGAAAATGCAGCTACACATATTTAAATGCGCCTATCTTTCCTATAAGCAACTTTCTATTGCCTATTGATTTGAGTAGCAACTCGAGGCCTTATTTAATTCAGTGGTTCTTGAGTATATGTGAAGTTTTCTTATGTTGTCGTGGTTGAAATTGAAATTTGAACATTTCATTTTCTTTCCTCTCTCAGGCTTCTGAGCTTCTGTTATTCCCGCTGTGCTGGATGGTTCTTTGGTGATTGCCCGTGACAAACGGTGTGGAGGCAAGCCTATTTTAGGACGTTCATCCATCAAGGTGTGTCATTCAACTATATCCTTGATTTGTCGCTATGAATGGGAATAGCTAGTAATAAAAACAACTAACATATGCAAAAAAATTTAAGCCTAAATTAGCAAAAAAAAAAAAAAAAAAAAAAAAAAAAAAGATCACTGAATTAACACAATTGTAGTACAGATAAGACTTTTTTGATAATTTTCTCATTCTCATACTTACCCCTTATTCTTCCTTGTTCTCTGTTAACTTACCCATAAGTTGTAACACTCTGCATGAATATCTAAATCTTATGCATCATTTATAACAAAAAACAAAAATAATATGAAGAACCTGTACCATCTGCACCCTATCTACTTTTCGTGTGCAGGGAACGACTCCATCATGCCACACGTGATTTATATCATTTCGAACAATATAGAGTGCATTCAAATTTCTTCTATCATTTGAATTCCTTTGATTGATTCTTTGCTTGACATCGTTAAATGTACATGCTGCGTTTTATGTAAAATGCAATAGGGAGGGTTAAGGATATGCTTGAATTTAGATATAGACGAGTTTTGCTAATTGCTTGAGTTTTGAACAAAACAATCTTAGAGGAGTTGTTCAATACTGGAGCTGTTCAGTAAAAGTGAATGACGATGGTGCACAGTAGAGATTGATGGAGGAGAAGCAGGGATGGCATCTGTTGGTGGTTGATATTGATAGGTGAATGCAACGCTTGATAATGGATCCCATGATAGATAATAGGTGATTGATGGTGAAGTAACGTGCTGATATTTTGGTCAAGGGAAGTTTGATTGTTGGTGTTTTGTTCTGGCTATGGTTTTTTGTATTCTCGGTCTATTAAGAGGAAGACAGTGAGCATAGAAAATAGATATAAGGAGGAGAATAATAAAAATAGGAGTAGTGGATTAGGATGTTTAGGATTGTTTCAATAGTGGAAGTCAGTTCAATTTTTGAACTTGAATTACTTTTGAATAGTTCCATTTTGTTGATAATTTGAAAGCTTTAGTTACTGGGCTTGATAAGAAACAAACATCTAGGAATGGTGAGCTTGGTTCTCGGCTTAGGAATAAAATGAACGGTTCAAAAAAAAAAAAAAAAAAGAGGAAATAAGAAATAAATAAAAAAAGGGCTTTGAAGGTTTAGAACTAAAAGGGGCTTTGTATGAAAGCCCAATCGTATTTTTTGGCCCAGATTTTTGAAAACATGTTGGACCATATTCGGATTGGGCTCAACAGCCTAGAATAATGTCATAATTTTTAATAATAAAAAAATTCAAAAAATTCGGAATATTAAAAACATAGAAAATGTTTAGAAAATAGGCTCGATTGGATAATTAGATCTTAGTATTATATTTAAGTTAGTGTCTCTTAATTAGAGCTGTTGAACGGGTGGGTCGGATCGGGTCTGGGTCAAATCATTAATGGTTCGACTTAAATTGACCCATTAACCCATTTATGACTCATTTATGCCTAATGGAAAATTTTCGACCCATACCCAACCCGACCCATATTAATAAAATATTTTCATATTTAACCAAATTTAGGACAACTTATTCTTTTTTTTTTTTTTTTTAAAGATTATATTACTAAAAACCTTCAAAGCAATACAAATCCAATGTTTGTCTTTAGTCACATGTCCTCATTTGATTATCATATTCAGTTGAAGTGAAACCGAATTGGAAACATGGGAGAATGGTAGATGGTTTCCCAAATCACTTGAGTATCTCTACATATGTTGTATGAAGAGTTTGAGGCCCATTTATGAGAGGTTACTACATTGAGAAAATTTGTCTCATCTTAAATGTTTGTCTTTAGTCACTTGTCCTCGGTTGATTATCATATTCACACCTCACCTACTAGAAAACCTCAATGACTTAGAAGAGCTTGAAGTCGTTGACTAGCTCTTCATCTTAACTCTAGTGAGGTGTGAAGACACTCTATTTTCAAGAGTACCTACTTCCTCCCTCAGTTGAGAAAAACATCCCTAGTCTCATTGCCTCAACTCATTAGCATTTCTAGATGTTGACATTTGAAATTTTTGTCAACCATTTAGGTGTCCATTTTCTGCAAAAATACAAGAAATTAAAAAGACAAAAATTAAAAACAACAAAAATATAGTAAAAAAAATCGATAAATTTTTTTATTTACCAGAATTCTTGGCCCGCTACGAGTCCAGCCCAGGCTTTAATTCCTCCACCCAGCTTTTTATTTCGTTCTGGACCCAATCCTTTTCTTTTCTTTCAAATCCAGCCCATTCCCTTCGTTTTATTTTTTCTCATCATTGGCCCAATCCGAAGCAGCAAGGGCCTGGCCACTTTGCTGTTTCTTCTCTCCCTTTTGCACGTTCAGGCTGTGAGCGTAAGGAAGCCACCGGGACGCAATGAAGGGTAACCGAATGAGAAGGAATTGACCATATACGAGAGCTTCTAGAATCCTGTTGAAGGCGTTGGCTCGGCTAGAGGAGAAAAGTGGTGCTCGAGAGAGAGAGAGAGAGAGAGAGAGAAGCGAGAGACTGAGAGTGAATTTCTTTCCGTTCGCCGGTGGTTCTCCCGAATCACCCTGCTTCTTTCTAGCATACCGAGTTTGAGAGTATTGGACCAAATCGACGAGGTTTTGGGCGAATCGTGTGATGCTGAAGCTGATTTATAGTGTATATTGATGATTTGGAGTACGATATATCATTGTCAAGCTGAGAATTGCTCCGAAACCTAGCATAGAGTTCATGTTTTAAGCCGCACGTCACACGTTCGATCAAATGCCTAAGTGAGATTCCGAAATGGATTTTGTGTGATTCGCTGTGTGATATTGTTTTGATCCGATTTTGGTTTATGCTCGCTTCATTGGTCGACAGAATAGAAGGAATTGCTGCGTTTTCCTTCGTTTTTATGGCATATACGCCTTAATGAACGAAAGCCTCCATGCCGGGAAATCTATTCCCACGCCGGTGAAGCCCGCGGTTAGAGGCCGCCATAGTGAGTCCATTCCTCTTCGTTTAATATGCATCTGAGTGATTTCTACGCTAGTTTTATTAGGTTTCTGTCATACATGTCTTTATAGTTGTGAAAATCCCATCGCTGGAGCTAGTCCAGCGACATTAGTAATCACCGGCTAATTAGTGGTTGGTGCCGGTTGGTGTGGACGACCGGTGAAGTGCGGTGGCCTGAGCTCAATGCCAGAAACATCGTCGGAGGCGGAAGGTGGTTCAGGTCAGTTGCAGAGAAGTGGGTGCGAGCAAGATTCGGGATGAAGATGATGCAGAAAAAAAAAAAAAAAAAGGCCAGAAATTTTGAAAAATCCGAATAAAAGATAGAGAATAAAAATTCAGTTACGATAGAGAATAATATAGTTGGCCGGGTTAGACACCGCGGGCTTGTGGTTGGGCCGAGTACAATAAAAAGGAGATAAATCGGAGGCCGTGGCTTAGAGGCGAATGGGCCCATTTCGTATGTTTGGGCGGTCATTAGGCCAGATGAATTCAAACTCTACCAGATCATTAGGGTCTGATCCGCTAGTTTCGGATGACCGCCTAGAGTCTTTTTTTTCAGATTAAAAAATATTTTTAAAATTAATAAATAATAATAAATTCGGAAAAAATAAAAATTCGTAAAACAGATCTAGAAAATTCAAGAAATCCATAAATTTTCTTAGGAAATTCAAAAAATTGAAAAAAAAAAAATGCAGAAATTTCAGGAAAAAAAACTTAACAAATCAGTTTTTGAGTGGTTTTCTCTTAGAATTTGTGAAAATCCTTTAATCGAAAATTGAAACCAAATTGAATGATCCTTTAGGGCTTCACCATCAGATTTTTTGGATGCAATTTTCTTTTTAGGGATACGCTAGGTTGTTGTTTGCAATTGTTATTACGATTATACTTGATTGTCCGTTCTCATATATTAATTGTTCTTTTCATTTTTAGAATGGTTAGGACGAACCTTAAAATTTTCAATAAGCTACCCTGACACTTTAATTAGCACTTAATCAAATTTAGGTGTCGAAAAGGCATTGGTTGCATAACTAGTGTAATCAAGTCTTCGAGTCTGAAATCTTTGATTGTGCATGTATCAAAACGACACTTCACTCTCATATCTTAATTAGTGTTTCTAGCCAACCCTCAACAAGGGCTAATGGTGACTTCTTTTGAACACTTAATCATTTTAAGTGGGGATTTTCGGGCAAAGTCTCATTGCCTCGCTTTCATTAGAAGAGATGGTCTCGCCGAGAGATCCCTTCTCATTTGCTTAAGTGACAGTGTCTTTCTTTCACAGCTTATATGTAATGGCTGATTTTTAGAAATCCCTCTACTTGACCGTGCATTGAAGCCGAAAATTCTCTGAAGTCAAGTTAGACAAATTTGAGTCCTATTCAATTATCAATCCATCGTGCAAACTTTTAGAATGTTATTTCCCAAAGAACATTTGTGCATATCCCATTAATAAGCCGTTCGAATATTGGAAGAGGAGCCATAATGTTATTCTAGTAGATGACCAAGAACACATTTCCAAGATCATATCATTTGTTTTATTATTCAAATGTGATGGGTGTCTTCCTTTTCTTACCATTTCACATTCTACCCTAGTTTATTCATGGAACTTGGAGTATTTTTTCATCGAGCGCCGGCTATTGATGTTGCAGTTTATAATGGAAATGAAGATGCTCATGGACGTAATATGAACATGCAATTCTTTGAGGAAGGGGCTTCCATAGCATTTCAAGTGCTTATATGTCCTCTAGAGTCCATTGTTGATGATATAAATATTCTAACACAAACCGAATGGGTAGTCATTGTTGATGAATGCCAACAACTTAGAATTTCTCCTTTATGAAGAATTTGGAAGCTATTGAAAAAAATTAGGCTTCTTCCCATTAATGGCAAACCAGAGGAAAAATGAGAAAGAGAATTTTGATACGGTGTGTGAGACTTGTGATGATGGGGAAAAGCACTTATACTAAGAATCAAATAAACAGATGGAATCTTCTGATGAAGGGGGTGAAATATATCTTGTGTGACAGACTATCAACTTAATGATTGTTAGAGCAAGCCCGTTTCGTTTTCTGTTTTGCCGCTTCCTTGGTTGAATGATGATATTTTCATTGACTTGCAAACTAAAGTACACTTACGAGGGATGGTAGATGATGGGCTTCAACCCATATGTAAGGGGGTGACTACATTGAAGTATAACCTCTTTGAGATCTATGTCCTTTCCAAGAATAGAGGGCGGATATAGGTTGATAGTCCAAAGAAATCATTTCACCAAACTGTCACTAACTTGGATACTATCTACATTCTTCATTTTGCAAAGAAATCATCACAGGCATTTTATGTATCTATGTGACGTCATTTGAAAAACCCTAAAGCTTTTAGGTTTATATGCCTATCGATACATTTGCTGTGAAAGCTGTTCACCTGTTCTACTTGATTTTTTTTATCAATTCCCTACCATATCTCAAATGTACAATGTAAAAATTTCTCATGAAGCTCTGTTAGATCATGTCCCATTGATCACGACAGTGGTCAAAAGAGATAAAGACTTGGTGAAATTATGTGTGTCTGGTCACTTTTCTCCACAACATTAGGCAAATAAACTTTAGTGTAAGGACATTCCAACCGCATGTCTATGTGATTTAAAAAAAAAAAAAACTCGCCACCAATTGTAAGTATGATTTCTCCCTTCACCTGTTTACTTTGAATTAAAATTTCATTTTCGCAAAATCTATGAAAATCAATTGAGCACCCAATATGATTTTATTTTATGCTTTATGATTTTATTTCATGCTTTCAAATTTAAAATCAAAGAAATAAATCCAAAAAAAAAAAGTGTTGGGGAAGGATTATGGAAACTTTTTGAAGAAACTTTATCTTTTCCTTTGCTAGCGTTATCGATCAAATACATTTGGAAAAACTTTTCTTTATCTATTTTTACATTCAAGTTTAATTTTAATAAGTGATAGATTTATAAGGATGACAAATCACTAAATTAATGATAATTGTTTGAATTCGGTTCTATGGCCAATAATGAGCGTAGGAGCAGCTCGGCTTATGTTAACATCTGGATTTCAATGGATAAAGTAAGCAACGCATTCTCGTAAAAAAAACATTTAAGAAGAAGAAGAAGAAGAAGAAAATAGTAGTAGAGAGAAAAACAAAAGAATGAATAACGAATAATGAATAGATAAAAATGAATAACAAGAGAAAAGGCCGAGAAGCTTGCTAGCTCGATCTATTTTCGGTAATCTCTCTCTCCCTTAACAGATCTATGGAATGGTTGACAAGTGAGCGATGCAATGTAGGGAATGGAAATTCAACCAGATCGGTATTTGGATCACTACATTGGCACTAAACATGACTGCCACAACCTCATTTTCTCTGCACAAATCCTCTCCCTAGTTCCTTTTCCCTTTGCACAAATACCAAAACCTAAAAAGCTTATGTTCTCATCTATCACGTCATCTACTCCTCCATCTGTTAACTTGAAAGCAATGGTCAAGGGCTAAATGCATATCTGACTTGCCTTAGTCACATGCCCCCAAAGTGACCGAAAAATCAAGTTGATATGTTGCAATTGAAAGTGTTATGCATTTTGCTCCTAATGACAAGTCTCATATCAATGTCAATGGATTTGTGTGACCTTTTGCACATAGATTTAGGGTTAAATGTCTTAATCAAACTTGTTCTTCATATTTAGCCCTACGTCATGTTCAAATTTCATAATTTTCATGCATTGATTAGGTAGCTTAACAAGTCAGTTACCATGCATCATTTTCTGATTTGCCATGATGTCTTGCTTTTGGTTATTTTGATATGTTTGTTTGTTTCCTTCCATTGTACGTACCTAGTTATAAGATTTCTTAGATTAGGTTTAGATTAGGGCCTTGAAGATGGAGAAGGCATGAAGATGGTGGAGGTCGATGTCCACTCTGACCGTTATTAGGTAATACTCATTTTTCTTCCGATATATGTCTTGGGTTCCATTTGTTGTATAAAACCCAATGAGTTGTGGATTTTTCTCTCTTTTTCTCATACGTTTCTCTTTTATATTCTTTAGGATTGCATGATTAGGTTTACTTTTTTTCTTGATTGTTTACTTCATGTCTTGCAATTTCAATTTCATTGATTGTTTTCCTTTCATTTCTTAGGAATAGAGAGTGAAAGTAATCCACCACACATGATCACTTAGTATAGAATACCAATTCAGAGAACATGCGTGAACCCTTAAACAAAATAAGAAAGCAAAATAACCCTTAATCTAAGAAAGCATACTAAACCCGACCAAATGCTACCATGCTCCTTATCCTTTGTGGAGGTTACATCGACGGGATAAGTACATATCCGACTTGCCTCGGCCACATGCACCCAACTCCAATCCCTAGTGAGTATGCATCATATGCATTCTCTCTCTTTCAACAGATCTATAGAATGGTTGACAAGTGAGCGATGCAATGTAGATAATGGAAATTCAACAACATTGGCCCGCTTAAAAAAAAAAAAACAAGATCGGTATTGCGATCACTACATTGGCGTTAAACACGACTGCCATAACCTCATTTTCTCTACACAAATTCGCTCTCTGGTTCCTTTCCCTTTCGCATATCATTAAAACCCTAAAAAGCTTATGTTCCAATTTATTATATCATCTACTCCTCCACCTTTTGACCCAAAAGCAGTGGTCAAGGGCTACCTTGCTCCTTATCCTTTGTAGAGGGGACATTGATGAGGGTAAATGCATATTCGACCATGTGGTTGAGGCATGTCAGATATGCATTTATCTCATCAATGTAACCTCTGTAAAGGATAATGAGTAGGGTAGCCTTTGGCCGCTGCTTTTCGGTGAAAGGATGGAGGAGTAGATGACATGATAGATGGAACATAAGCTTTCCAGGGTGTCGGTGATGTGCGAAAGGGAAAGGAATCGAAGATAGTATTTATGCACAGAAAATGAGGTTGTGGCAGTCGTGTTCATCGCCAATGTAGTGATCCAAATACCGATCTTGTTGAATTTCCATTTCCTACATTGCATTGCTTGCTTGTCAACCATTCCATAAATCTGTTGAGAGAGAGTGTGTGTGCATATGATGCATATTCATTAGGGATTGGAGTTGGGGACATGTGGTTGAGGCAGGTCGGATATGCATTTACCCCGTCAATGTCCTCCGCAAAAGATATGGAGCGGGGTAGTGCTTGACCGTTTATGGAGGAGTACATGACATGATAGATGGGAACATAAGCTTTCTAGGGTTTGGTGATGTGTGACGAGGAAATGAACTGGAGAGTGGATTTGTGCAGAGAAAATGAGGTTGTGGCGATTGTGTTTAGTGCCAATGTAGCAATCCAAATACCAATCTTGTTGAATTTTCATTCCCTGCATTGCTTCGCTTGGTGCCAACCATTCCATGGATCTGTTAAGAGAAAGTGTGTGTGTGCATATGATGCATATTCATTGGGGATTGGAGTTAGGGGCATGCGGCTAGGGCAAGTTGGATACGCATTTACCCCGTCAATGTCCTCTTCGCAAAGGATAAGGAGTAGGGTAGCCTTTGACTGCAGCTTTCAGGTCAAAAGATGGAGGAGTAGATGACATGATAGATGGGAACATAAGCTTTCTAAAGTTTCGATGATGTGTGAAGGGGAAAGGAATTGGAGAGAGGATTTGTGCAAAGAAAATGAGGTTGTGGCGATCATGTTCAGCACCAATGTAGCGATCCAAATACCAATTTTGTTTAATTTTCATTCCCTACGTTGCGTTGCTCACTTGTCAACCATTCCGTAGATATGTTGAGAGAGAGAAAGAGTGCATATGATGCATGTTTACTAGGGATTGAAGTTGGGGGCATGTGGCTAAGGCAGGTCATATATGTATTTACCCCATCGATGTCCCCTCGACAAAGGATAAGAAGCAAGGTAGTCCTTGACTATTACTTTCGGGTCAAAGGATGGAGGAGTAGATAACATGATAGATGGGAACATAAGCTTTGTAGGGTTTCGGTGATGTACGAAGGGGAAGGGAACCAGAGAGAGGATTTGTGTAGAGAAAATTAGGTTGTGGTGGTTGTGTTTAGCGCCAATGTAGCGATTTAAATACCGATCTTATTGACTTTGCATTCCTTACATTGCATTGCTCTAGATCTGTTGATAGAGAGAGAGAGATAGTGCATATGATGTATATTCAATGGGGATTGGAATTTGGGGCATGTGGTTGAGGCAGGTTGGATATGCATTTATCCTGTTAATGTCCCCTCCACAAAGGATAAGGAGTAAGGTAGCCCTTGATCGCTGTTTTCAAGTCAAAGGATGGAGGAGTAGATGACATGACAGATGGGAACATAAGCTTTCTAGGATTTCGATGATGTGTGAATGGGAAAGGAACTGAAGAGAGGATTTGTGCAGAGAATGAGGTTGTGGTGGTCGTGTTCCACGCCAATGTAGCGATCCAAATATCGATTTTGTTGAATTTCCATTCCTTACAATGCGTTGCTCGCTTGTCAATCATTCGATAGATCTGTTAAGAGAGATAGAGAGTGCATATGATACATATTCACTGGGATTGAAGTTGGGGGTATGTGGCCAAGGTAGGTCAGATATGCATTTACCCCATCGATGTCCCCTTCGCAAAGGATAAGGAGCAGGGTAGCCTTTGACCGCTACTTTTGGGTTAAAGGATGGAGGAGTAGATGACATGATAGATGGGAACATAAGCTTTCTAAGGTTTCGATGAGGTTGTAGCTGTTATGTTCAGCGCCAATGTAGTGATCCAAATATTAATATTGTTGAATTTTCATTCCTCACATTGCATCACTTGCTTGTCAACCATATTGTAGCGATCGTGTTCAACGCCAATGTAGTGATCCAAATACTGATCTTGTTGAATTTTCATTCCCTACATTGCATTGCTTGCTTATCAACCATTCCATAGATCTGTTTTGAGAGAGAGAGAGAGAGAGAGAGAGAGAGAGAGAGAGAGAGAGAGAGAGAGAGAGAGAGAGAGAGAGAGAGAGAGTCCAAAGGCCATTGTCGAGGATATAGATAATCTTACACAAATATAATAGAAAGTAGGGGGTGTTGATAAATAACAACCTAGCGCTTTCTCATTTTCTAAAAATTTAAGAACCTAAAAACTCGAAGGAGGCTTCTCTCCAATAATGGTAAACCAGAGGAAAAGTACTTATGCTAAAATTCAAATCAACAAATGGAATCTATTGACTAAGGGGGTGAAACATTACCTCCTATGATAGTGTATTTCTTAATGATCGTGAGAGCAAGCCTATTTATTTTTCTATTTTTCCGCTCTTGTGGTTGGACGATGATATTTTAGTTGACTTCCCAACTCAAGTACACTTATGTGGGATGGTAAATGATGGGCTTCAACACATATGTGAGGAGGTGACTGAATGAAAATATGAATTGTCCTATGTGCATCCTAAGACCTATGTCTTTTTCCAGGATAAGGGGTCTATATAAGTTGACAGTCCAAAGAAGTCATTTCGACAAACTATAACCATCGTGGTTACTATCTACGGTCCTCATTTTGCAAAGAAATCCTCACAGGCGTCTTATCTATCCATGTGGTATCATTTGCTAAACCCAAAACCTTTCAAGTTTATGTGCCTACCGATACATTTGTAGTGAAAGCTATCCATATGTTTTACTTTTTTTTTTATCAATTTCCTACCATCTCTTAGGTGGTATGATGTGAAACCTTCTCTTGAAGATCTATTAGATCATGTACCATTGATTACAGAAGCTGCCACGATAGATAAAAACTTTGCGAAATCTGTGTCCAATCACTTTTCTCAAAGAACTTCAAGCTCATATCCTTCACCCAAGGATGTTCAAGTCGTATGTCTTAGTGAAGGACCTAAGAAACCCTTATAAATGATAAAAGTACCAAACGATCAGAAGTAAACCTCCTACCTAATCTTGCGATGGTGGTATTAAAAATGCTTTACAAAGAAAGAACTCTTCTTCCACTAACTCAGTCTCAATTTTCTTAAACTAATGGTTTGATTGTGACTTTACACATGAAAGATGTGACATCCTGAAATTCGACCCCATTTCGATAAAGTGAAATGAGCATTTCATCGACGTGCCTATGGTCTTTTTTCTCTGAGCTAATCACTCACGAGTTAACTAACCTATTGGGTAAAGCCGTTAAGGGATGTATCCGCGGTAAAATCCCTAAAAGCTACCTAATTGGTTGGATTGGACTACAATCGCGTCTGATCGATTATAACCAGGAAATTGAATATTCGAGCATGTCACAATTCATTTTTGGGATCTTGTCTCATCGTCCGTCAAATTATTGACGAGTCCGAAATTTTAGGAAAGAAATTATCGGAGGAAATATCAAAAACCAAAAGAAATAGAAAGAGAAAGGGAAAGAGAAAAAGAAAAGAAATAAGAAAAGTATTATAAGTTTATATTTTTCTCTCTCTCCATTTTCTCCTTTTTTTTCTCTCTTCTCTCTCCTCTCCCCTTCCCCCTCGTGCGAATTCTTTCCCCCTACCAACTCACTTTTCTCTCTCTTTCTCTCTTTCTTTTGACTAGTCAAAGCTTATCTCCTTCTCTCTCTTATCTTCTTCTCTCTCCTCTCCCTTCTCCCTTGTGACCGAACCAGCTTCTTCTTCTCCTTCTTTCTTCGCGTGCGAACTAGCAAACCGGAGCAGAAGCAGCAGCTCGCCGCGGCAGCCGTCGCCGCCCGTTCTGCCGTCCCGCGCCCGTGCTCGCATGTCTGCCGCTCGCCGCACGCTCCGCCAATTGCATCAAAGAATTTTGTCTAACATTTGTCCAACTAAAGTCAATTGCATCGAAGAATTCCCCAACTGCTTCTTCCTCATATAACGTTGGTCTTTAAATATACGTGCAACATCACCATTCAAAGACAAAAACCCTTCGGACCTTTTCCTTTAAGAAAAATGGCCTTCCGCCCAATTCGATCAAGAAGACGATCTCCGTGATCTCAATGGAAGGAATCAGGTTCATGCTCGCCCTTTCCCTCTCGATCCTCATGTTGCTGTCTTCATCTCTTAGAGAGTTCAGCTAGCACTCTTGGACGTATTAAACCTGCAAATGAGACCTTTAGCCAGGAAATAAGAAAGCTTGACATCCACGTGAAGAAGGGTGGCGGTGGGGGTGGCGATGGCAGTGGTGGCGGCACTAGTTACAAAGGTGGCGGTTTTATCTATTTAGTACATGTGGGTGCCAGTGGGCATAAGCCTAGCAATGGGACTCAAAGGTCCTCAACCATCGAACCTCACCCATCGTTGCTTGCCTCGATCGTTTTTGTTCCTCTCTAATCCTCGGTCTACCATTTGCTTTGCTTCAAAACTAGTTTGATTGCCAATTGTTCAGTCTATTTGATAGAGGGAATTTTTTTTTTTTAATGATTTTCCTTTTTAGTATGAAATGAAAGAAAAAGAGCCTAAATCTTTCTTTTACATCAACTTTTTTTTTATTCACTCCACGAAAAAAAAAAAATCTTTTTCTATCTGTCTATATTTTTTTAACCACTGAGGTTTAATTCAAAGATGAATTATTTATGATGATAAATGCAATTTTTAGGAAAACTTTATTCAAATAGTGATATCCAAGTAGGTTTTTTTTTTTCAATTCAATAACTATTTGAATTGAATTTTTTGAATGATTTCTTATGAGTATTTGATACTCGAAGAAGTCTAAGATTGTTGAATATCAAATACCCATAAGAAATCATTCAAAATTATTCAATTCAAATAGTTATTGAATTGGGAAAAAAAAAAAAACCTACCTGGATATCACTATTTGAATAAAGTTTTCCTAAAGATTGCATTTATCATCATAAATAATTCATTTTTGAATTAAACCTCAGTGATTTAAAAAATATAGATAGATAGAAAAAGAAATTTATTTCTTGTTTTCGTGGAGTGAATAAAAAAAAAGTTGATGTAAAAGGAAGATTTAGGCTCTTTTTCTTTCATTTCATACTAAAAAGGAAAATCATAAAAAAAAAAAATTCCCTCTATCAAATAGACTAAACAATTGGCAATCAAACTAGTTTTGAAGAGAATTAGAGAGGAACAAAAATGATCGAGGCAAGCGACGATGGGCGAGGTTCGATGGTTGAGGACCTTTGAGTCCCGTTGCTAGGCTTATGCCCACTGGCACCCGCAGGTGCCAAATAGATGATACGCCACCTTTGTAACTAGTGCCGCCACCACGGTTATCGCAACCCCCACCACCAACCTTCTTCATGTGGACATCAAGCTTTCTCGTTTCCTGACTAAAGATATCATCAAGGGGCTCAGCACTTCCACGAGCACTAGCCAAGCTCTCTGGATATCGAGACAACAACACGAGAATTGTGAGGGAAAGGGTGAGCGCGGACTTGATCCCAGTCATTGACATTGCGGAGATCGCCTTCTTGATCGAATCGGGCGAAAGGCAATTTTTTGTTGAACTGAAATCAATTGCATCAAAGAATTCCCCAACCGCTTCTTCTTCATCTAACGTTTGTCTTTAAATATACGTGCAACATCACCATTCAAAGGCAAAAACTCTCCAAACCTTCTCCTATGAAAAAAGTCACCTTCCAAGCGATCTTTGCGATCTCGACGGTGGGGATCAAGTTTGTGCTCACCCTTTCCCTCATGATCCTCGTGTTGCTATCACCATCTCCTAAGAGCTCAGCCAACGCTTATGGAAGTGCTAAGCCCATGGATGAGATCTTTAGCAAGGAAACGAGAAGGCTCGATGTCCACATGAAGAAGGATGGCAAATGAAATTTGCATATATTTCAATGTATACACTAATGAAGAATACAATATATTTATAGACTTTATTAATAACTATTTTACGATCGTATGGCAATTAAGATTATTTATAATCAAATGACAATATATGTGCAATATACATACAATCTTAAAAGACATGAATAATTTATACGAAATATCATAATTATCTTTAGTACATGAAAATATCTGATAGAAAGTGCGAAACATCCGTAACAAGTTAAAAATAATAATAATGGAAAAAAGAAATATGAAATTTGTATATATTTTGATGTATATACACCATCTTATTTATAAGTTTTGTTAGATTACCATTTTAAGATAATATCTAAATCAAGATTATGCACAATCAAATGGCAATTTACATATAATCCACATGTAATATGTGTACAATCTCGAGAGATTTAGATAACCAAAAAGAAATATCATAATTATCTTTAACATAGGAAATAACATATTTCGTCCCTCGCCAAGGCTGGCTCGGTCCACCTCGGGCCAATCTCATGACAGTAACCAAAATAACTGTAGGCTCAAAAAATAATTTAAAATACTCTCAAGACTTAGAAATTGACGATTTGCTCCCTTTAATTTAAAGTAATTATAGAAATGCCCTTAAACTCAATTTTATGGGTGATGATATCACTCACGTGTAGAAATTTCAAAAGTTTTAGATGAATAATTGAGATTTAAATCTTTTGGGATATGGTTTTAAGGACTAATAGACTCGATGGCATGCTTGTTTTTGTACATAACTAGACATGTCAAGCAGGTCGGGTCAGCTCGGGTTTGGGTCAATCACAAATGATTCAACTCAAATCGACCTATTTAACATGTTTATGATCAATTTATCCTAATATAAAATTTTTGACCCATTCTTGACCCGACCTTACCCAACCCAACCCATTTAAGTAAACCTAAGAAAGCTTATTTATTATGATATATATATAAAGGTATTGCTAAAACACTTTCATGCAATACAAATTAGTGTGCAATTTTTTTTTAAAGATTTGTTTCCTAAATATTTTCCAAGAAATATTTTTTAGGAAAATTACAATATTTTTTGGTTTTTGCCTGAAAATTGAAAATAAATTAGAAAATATTTTTTCATTTGGTAAGAAAAATATGATTAAATTTCCTAGACTCCTTTTTTATATTTTTATTTAAAAAAATAGAATTTTTAAATTATTTTTATTTTTCGAAAATATCTATTTTTTAGTTTTTTAGTTTTTTTATGTTTTAAAAAATTGAATTTTTACATTTTTCTTTTTTCTTTTTCTTCTTCTTTGTCCGACCACGACGGTTAGCCGACAACTAGCCATAAGCGAGCTCAAGGTTCAAGCCTCGCTCAAGCGTCACCAGTTGTCAGTGAGGCTTTCGCCTCACCAGATTTGCGAGCTTGAGCTCGTATGATGCCAGTAAGTTGGAGTCTTGCTAGATTAGCAAGACTCAAGCCTCGCTAGTCATTGGCAACCTCGAGCTCATTTGAGGCCGGCAAGCTCGAGCTTCATCTAGTCGATCGCGGGTTGTCGCCATGCCAAACCCCGGCTAAGGAAGGACTAAGGAGGAAGAAGAAAGGAAAAAAAAAAAGGAAAGAAAAAAGAAATACAAAAAATAATTATAAATTCAATTTTTATAAAAATAGTTTTATAAAGTTAAAGAGGGAAAGAGAGAGTGCAAGGCTTGAATTTTCTAAAAAACTTCACAGACAAATTAAATGTTGAAATGACAAAGACAAAATAAAGTGACTAGCCTCTAATAAAAAAAGAATCCAAACATTAAACGGGACAAGAAACTCATAATTAGACCCTAAGATAGCAAGGAACATGAGGTGCTGTTGCCAGAAACATCTCCAGTACGTTGCCTCTCTCTGTCTCTCTCACTACGCACGTGCGCACGGGGGCACTAATTCCACCGTGCTTCAGTGTGTGAGAGTGAAGAAGCACAGCAAACCTAATGACAACAAAAACTCATAAAGTAGAGCCCTTGAGAGATTTAGATTTCACCCCCGCAAGAAGAAAGGCAAGAAGGTCCACCTAATTCCTTATAAAAGGATCTTTTAGTTCCAGTGAGTCAATGATTTTCTGAGAAGGGTCTAAGAAGCTTTGTCGCACCAATAGCACCTTGAGGTCTCATTTGGATAAAAGATTTCACAAGGAAGGAGCATATCTGGCGGCAGCGGTGGAAAGGACACCCAAATCACCACAAACAGATAGACGAGGGAGAGCCATCACAGCATGCCGCAAATTCATATTATGTAAGAAAAGATGAATAGCAGCAAACCGACAGAAAAAGACGCCCATAGTTCAATAGCAGATGTTGAAAGTTGGATTTGTTGATCTTCTGATGCAAAGGAAGAGGGTGCGGCAGCGTTGATTCGTCGGGTCGGGTGAAGGCAACCATTTTACACAGTCCCTGCAGTGTGAAGCGCAGGTGGTAAATTGCTGTGCATAGGAATATTTCTACCTTGCTCTTCAGCTCTATGGCTGTATATTCGAAGTGGGCTACGATGTTCCTCTGGATGTGCTGGACTTCTTGGCTCACTACCTGGTGAGATAGGTCTATTTTCTTTCTGTGGATAGCGTTCCGACGGCATGCTGGTATCACAACTAATTTCAAATGAGGCATCTATATTAACAATGAGAGTTCCAGGGGCTGGAGGATACCATTTTTCAACTTCTCTTCGGCTTTGATTCTTTTTTGGGCCTTTTCTATTCCAAGCTGAGAAATAGTCCTGTGATGAGGTGGCTTTGAGCAGGGTTCGGTGCGGGTTTAAGGGCTGATGACTGAAGATGAATTGATTTCGATCCTTCCAAATGTGCCAAAGAACTCTGGCAACCAGTTCAAACTTATGTGAGTCTCCTTACCTCACAAAATATTTAGACAACCATTCATCAAACCTTGTTAAGCCAACGCGATATGTGCATGTTTTCAGGTTTGGGTCTTTCCAAATGTGGGTCGTCTAAGGGCAAAGCAATAAAGTATGCTCAATCGTCTCAGGTTCCAACTTGCATATTGGGCATATCGATTCAGGTGCTATCTTTCTCCTATAAAGATTATCCAGGGTAGGAAGCGCATTCTGGCATGCACTCCATAGAAAGAATTTTATTTTCGGTTGTAGCACAGAGTTCCAAATAAGCTTCCAAATGAGTGGGTCGAATTGGTGTGATGTTGTTGGCGTAGATTGTCTATGAATATCTGGTTTCCTTTTTGAAAAGTAACCACTCTTTACCGTATATGTTCCAGATTTGTTCTATGTCCAAACCAACTTATCTTCGCTAGTTGGGAGTCCGAAAGGTGTTTCCTTAATTGCTGTTGCTAGGGATTCATCAAACAGGGATAGCAATAGGTCTTCCTTCCAAATACCAGCTTCAAAATCAATCAATTTAGCAACTTTGGTTTGTTCATTGGGCGTCGGCCTTCCTCCAATCCATCCTGATTTGAGCCACTTATCCTCTCTAATGGAAATATTTTGTCCATTACCCACAGCCCATATAATTTGAGGAGCAATCGCATTTCTGCCAGCCAATAAACTTTGCCATCCCCACGATGGGCGAGAGCCTTTCCCTGCTTGCCAAAAGTTACAGCTTGGGAAATAAAGGCCTTTCATGAATTTATTTAAGAGCGTGTTCGGGCACTGAGAAATCCTCCAGGCTTGTTTCCCTAACATAGCTGTGTTAAAAGCTTGTAGATCCTTGAAGCCAAGCCCGCCTTCATTCTTACGTAGTTTTAACGTATCCCATTTACGCTAGTGTAGAGCAGAATTCTTGTTAGAGCTTCGCCACCAAAAGGTAGCGATTTTCCTCTCAATTGCTTTAATAATGGAGATTGAGATTCTAAAGATTGACATAGCATATTGAGGTATTGTTTGAACTATCGCTTTGAGAAGAATCTCTTTTCCAGCTTTTGAAAGCAAATTATCCTTCCAACTTTCCAACTTTGAGTTGACCCTACCCAATATCCAAGCGAACATATCTTTTTTTGAGGACCCCCAGTCTGAAGGGATTCCTAAATATTTCCCAGTTTTCGCAATTTTGAGAATTCGCAGCACCGATACCATATTTCTTCTAAGACTATTTGGACACCCTTTGCTGAAAAACAGTCTGGATTTGTTGAGATTTAAGGCTTGACCAGATGCGTAGCAGTAGTGATGAAGTATAGTTGACAAGTTTTGACATTCCCGTACTGAGCAATCTAGGAAGAAAATAGAATCATTAGCAAATAGTAAGTGGGAAAGGGTTGGGCAAGTCCGGTTTAGCTTGATGCCGTGAATTGTATCCTCTGCTATTGCTTTCTTCATCATATAAGATAGAATGTTAGCTACGATAATGAACAAATATGGCAATAATGGATCCCCCTGACGAATACCTCGAGATGGCTTGAAAAAGGGTAAAGATTCACCGTTGAGATTGATGCTATATGATACTGTGGTAATACACTACGTAACCCACTTCACCTAATCGGCACTAAATCCCATTTTATGTAAACATTCCTGTAAGAAGTCCCATTCGATTCTGTCATAGGCTTTTTGCGTGTCAAGTTTAAGAATGGCCTGAAACTTTTTCCTCCTGTCTCGAGTTTGTAACCGGTGGATAACTTCTTGAACAATTAGAATGTTGTCCTGTATTTGCCGATTCCCGACAAAAGCACTCTGCTCCTCAGCAATGATGTCTGGTAAGAAAGGTTTGAGTCTATTTGCAAGGATTTTAGAAATGATTTTGTAACTGAAGTTACATAGACTTATGGGCCAAAATTGTTCTAACCTTTCTGGGTTTGTATTTTTAGGGATAAGAGTGATTCGGGTTCTATTCATGGCTGGGTTTATGGTTCCAGAGTCAAAGAAAAGCTACACTTCCCTGAAAATATCCCCACCTATGTCTTGCCAGTGCTGATGGAAAAATAGGCCATTGAGACCATCCGGTCCAGGAGCTTTGGTAGCTCCCATTTGATGAGTAGCTGTATATACTTCTTCCATAGTCACCGCTTCCGTTAGTTTTGTGTTCATAGCTGCATTAACTGATGATGGGATTTGTTCAAGAATAGGCTGAAAATTTCGCGGTCCTACCGAAGTGTATAAATTGTTGAAGTAATCCACCGTCATATTTTTAAGATTCTCAGGATTTCTCACCCAATCACCTTCGGCATTCAGAAGCATCGAGATATGGTTCCTGTTTCTTCGTTGTATAGTGGCTGCATGAAAAAATTTGGTATTCCTATCCCCCCATTTCAGCCATTTGACTCGAGATCTGATCGCCCAAAACATCTCTTCCCGACGCCACAGGGAGTCGATTTCTTTATGTATATTATGAATTCTGCTCTGATTAGACTTCAAGATAGGGTTGTTCATGTGAGCGACAAGCTCATTTTTCAGCCCCTCAATTTGTTTCGAAGCATTAGGAAAACGATTTTTGCTCCAGGCCGTCAATTGCATGGCAACATTAGATAGTTTATCCACCATGTTCTTCTTGTGAGACGCCTCCCATGACCTCTTAACAATTATCTTGCATTCATCATCGTCCGCCCAAAATGGTTCATATCTAAACTGTCGCCTCTTACGTGTTAAAGCAGGTAAAGTTGACAAGAGAAGAGGACTGTGATCTGAACCAATGGCTGGTAAGGCTGTAACTTCGGCATTCAGGTACGCTATCCTCCATTCCATCGTGCATAATGCTCTGTCCAGCCTTTCTTTGACATTTTCATCACCCTCTCTTCTATTCGTCTAGGTAGAGGCGCACCCTTTGGCTTCCAGATCCATCAGTGAATTAGCATATAAGAAATCTCTGAATGCGATAAGGCGACAATGTTCAACCATCCTCTTTCCTACCTTTTCCCAATGATATAATATTTCATTAAAATCTCCGATGCATATCCAAGGGCTGTGATTGGAGATATTAATTCTTTGTAGTTCATCCCAGAGTATAAGACGTTCATGAAATGCATTAGGAGCATGGAGGAAAGTGATTTGCATGTTCTGTCTTTTTTCATGTAGAAAACATTGCACATTAATATAGGAAGTAAAATGAGATTTGATTGAAATAGAAACCTGTTCATCCCAAAAGAGAGCCAAACCTCCTGATAAGCCTTCTGGATTCACAAAAAAACTGTGAGTATACTTAAGCCTTCTTCTCAACCGTAGAACTTTCTGCTCTTGGTTCTTTGTTTCCATAAGAAATATAATATTAGGTCTTTCCTGAGTCGCAAGGACCCTAAGGGCTTGAATTGTTAGGGGAGACCCCAATCCCTGACAATTCCAACTCAGGAGTTTCATGGATGCATCGGTGGCTTATTAGGGCTAGCCACCAAAGCCCATTGAGTAGATTTCTCTTCCTCCGTGATCGGGATTTCTATGAGTTGTAAATTTTCAGCATCAGTTGCTTTTGTGGACTGAGCTCCATACGGACAGAATCTTTTTCCTTTCTTGGATGTATGAAGTTTGGTAGCCTTAGCTTTACCTTTCGCTGAACATTTTACTGATGCTAAACAGGGCTGCTTCTCTTTTTCAACTGCTTTGAGGTTTTCATTATGGAGGGTTAGCATAGATTCAGCATCCAAGCAGCTGCTGTCATGCTTTTGTGAAGATCTGCCCTCCATAATAGTCAAAGCTCGGGAAGATACAAGTTGGTCAGCTTGCTGTCCTTCCTCATAAAAAGGCTGTGATCGGGGATGCAAAATGGCCAGCTTTCCTGCATTTGATGGTTGCTGAGTTTCATGGATTTTCGCTTGAAGGGGAGTTTCTGGCACCATTTCCTCTTCTTCAATGAGTTGGGATTGTTTGCCATAGAAGATTTTGCCATACAGGCTTAGAGTCCGTGCTTCAGCTCGCAGCCAATTCCCAAAATTACCCGGTAGGTCTTCATTCAATTTGGTAGATTCATAAGGAATTTCCTTGCAAGCAGCGGCGTAGTGGCCAATTCTACCGCAAGAATAGCAATAGTGTGTAGCCTCTCATACTTGAACTCGATCCACAATTTTTTGCATCCCAAATTAACAACTACTCCTGTTTTGAGGGGTGTAGCTAGGTTGAGCTTAATCCTTGCCTTCCCAGTCTTATAAATGCCGTTTCCTTTTGCTTCCAACTTCACCTCAAGAACTTCTCCGATCTTTGAAGCAATTTCTCTAACTACCTCCATCGTAACTCTGCCAAAAGGGAGGCCAAACAGATGAACCCAAAACGGGCAGTGGGAGAAATCATAGCAAATATCAGGGATATCCGGGTCACACTGTTGCAGCACAAGGAGGTTGCTAGAAAAAGACCAAGGAACGGCATCAAGGATTCTCTGTTTCTCAGCTTTAAAGTTAAATGTGAACGAGAAAGAACCTGGTTCTAACGCGGTACATGAAACATTTTCTATCTTCCAAGCCCATTTCATAGTCTTAAGGAATGATGGGAAATTAATATTAGGACGGGAATAAAGCTTGCCAAATAAGGTACGTCTGCATTCCGCAAGTTTTTCGGTCGAAATTCCTTGAGTAACGTTTATAACATCGTCCTCAGACCATAAGTTGCCAAGACTCTTACATAGCGCCTCTAATCGACTCGATTTTGTTCTAGGATCTACCATTAGTTCAACTGTAATATCACTAGGAGAGATACAAAATGACAACCTGTTCTGGTTGGGGTGCGATCGGACGTTTACCAGCACTTGGCCGTCAACAAAGCAGCAGAGAGAGCCAAGTTCGCAGCAAGGGTTGAGACTCGCCAATCGCAAGGGAGGAGGGGGGGTTGAGGCTTGGTGAAGAGGATGATTATGAGGGGCCACGAGGAAGGGAATGGAAAGAAAAATCCCGCGAAGGAAACGAAGAGAATCGAGGGGCCCAGAAGAGTAGCGGATGAAAAGCCAAAATTAGGGTTAGCGGATGAAAGATCAGAATTTAGTGGAAGGACTGGTCAGTTCGTTGATGGCGATCATGGGAATGGAAGATAGGGAATTTCAACTCCATGAAAATTGGGTGAATCAAACAGAAGAGACACCGGCACGGGCCTCCAGTCAGAGAGAGTGAAGCTACGAAAAGGTAGTGGAAAATCCAAAGAGGATGGGAGCTGTAGATGACCGATGAGCAGCATTGGGTATCCGAACCGGCTGAGGGAGGCTTAATCAGGTGGAAATAGTCCAGAATCAGCCATGGGAGTTGATTTTAGGGTTCAAGCGAGTGAGTTTTTGGGGAAAGAGGGGTAGCTATCACGTACGGGATAGAGAGAAAACTCAACATTCGTTGAGAGAAAAAGCATGTTCCTTTAGTAAGGTATACTTTTGTCGTGATTTACATGATATAAATTGATTCATTAGCTATCAAACACAATTTTAATGCATAAAAAAATCATCAATAATCTCTCTCCCTCCTTCCCTCCCTAGGTGATGGTGTCGAATCCATGGCCTGAGTTAATCCATGACCTGACGTACTTTTTCTATAATATGATGTTAAGTTTCTTATCAATCTTTTTATACCTAGCATTACTTTTGGACTTAATATTTCCGAATAATTATGAAAATAGGAAATATAGGCATGAAAAATTTTATGTTCATTAGAGCGAAGGTGAGGGTGGATAAGTGAAGAATGAATGCCTCATCCACCACTTGTCTTCTCAGTGAAAAATTTGTTTAGTTTCCTGAGAAAATCATGATTCCCATTTGGGGAGTGAGATTCTTCAAATATATATATACATATATATATATATAAATTAACCGAAAAAATTTATAAAGAGATAAAGAAAATACCTATTAAAAACATTGTCAATATAGTATATTTTTACATTCAATGTGGAATTGAATTTCTCCATAGTGAAATTTCATTGCATTTTATGAAAGTTTATGAAAGCTTACTTATTCGTGATCAAGTGCAAAACACTATGGTGTTTGGCTTACTTGGAGAGAAATCAAAATGTAAATTTGTATTCCACACAGAATAAAATTTCTCGAACAACACAATATCAGATCAATTACCTAGCTACAGTTATTACTGCGGTTCCACTTCCATATTTCTATAACCACAAAACTATCAAAGAACAACTCCACCTGCCACCTTCATTGGTCATCGGTTGCCAGAAGTTGCCGCCACCAGTCATTGCCCGCCTATCGCCAATGCCGCTGCTAGTCGCCAACACTAGCTGCTTCTCTAATTCAGGGATTAATGACTCCACATTTTTGGTTACTTTATTTATTTATTTAATTCTGTTGTCTCATTCTAGCTATCAATCACAACAGGAACAAAAAAGAAAAAATTCCGTATCCAAGCTATCCAATTGGACTTTTGCTTACATATCCCCTGATCCAAGCTAGAGATATTTTACGAGTCAAGAGGTCATGAATATATAGTGATTTTCCTTATAGAAGCATGCATGGTAATAAGCATTAAAATTTAGGGTGTGCCGAGGATAGAAGCAAGACTGAGTGAATACATATGGGAAGTGAAAATTACATTTGGCCATTTAAACTTTAAAGGCGGCTGACTTAAAACCCTAATTTATAGTGCATTTGTTTGGGGTGAAGTATTCTTTTGGAACTTTCATCCATTTGATTTGCTCAAAATGAAAGTCAATTGAAAATACTTTATTGTCAAAGAAAATATTCATGCATAAAATTAGAAAAGAGAATTCCTAAATCTAAGAATGTGAAAATATTTTCTGGAATTATTCATCTTAAAATTTTTTAATATATTATTTTTTATGCACTCTAAAAGGTCGCCTAAGAGATAATGAATAAATAGAATAGGAAAAAAATAAAAAGAATGAAAGAAATTGAATTCTATAAATATTGTATTTGTCTTTGGATCATTTTAGAAGTGACGATGTTTTTGTGTGTGTATATTTTGTCACATGCATATATATATATTTGGATTTTGCTGGAAGTATGACAAGTGAAAACATTTTTGTGCCATTAAAAAGAAATGTAAAAAAAAAATTCACCAAATTCAATATTTCACAATGTTTTTCTCTTTCGTAATAAAATGATCATGCTCAATGGATTTGCTTTTCATTAGCTCTTAATTACGGTCTTCAATATCTCTGAATTCCATAGCTTTGGTTGCCAAATCCACGCGTACAGGAATTTGTGATCATTGTGGTATCATTATTGATGGTAGATAAAGGTGCCGTCATATTAGCAAGACTCTTCTTTCTATGCCCTCTCTACCTCCAGAGCTAACTTAGTAGTAGGAATAACTAACAGGGAAATGTTAGGGAGTGGTGCTAATTTAGAAGGATAATATCTAACAGAAGCCATTAAATGTAAATAATTACAAACCAAAACATTTTAAAGTTGTAATTCAATAGAAAAAGGTAAAATATAATTGAAGTGATAAAATATGGATACGTAACACAAGCAAAATCTTGTAACCCACATAAAATTGATAACGTAATTTGATAATAGTTTAGTAGGTCACTTTAATTCAAGTTAGTCTTATCATATAAGAGGTAATAAATTTGAATAGTTCGTGTTGCACGGTCTAACCATGCCATATCTCTTGTATCGAAAAATTTTAATTGCTAAGATCTTGTGGGTGCTACAGTGATTATCTCTTCAATTTGTACCCTACTTGAATATTCCACATTGAGATGTGGACCTTGTAGTGACTTTAAAGGAGACAGGAGCAATTGCTGATCAAGCTGAACAACTTTATACCCTACTTGAATATTCTTGCTTTTCTCATATAACTGTACCTTTTCTTTTTGTATCTTGTGATCGATCTAACTATGTAGCTTAGTTTAACTTTTCTCTTTCCCCTTTGAGTTTACCTTATCAATAGCTTTTTTAAATCTTGAAATCAAATCCAACTGTATGTAAATCATTTTATTTTATTTTTCAAATCGACTTATTGCCTTAAAAACAAATTTAGGGCAAAAAAATTGATTCTGCTTTGAATGCCTAATATAAGAGGAACTAAGTTTTTTTCTTTTAATTTTGAAATCAGTAAAAATTTAACAAAGCAGAAGAATTCAATCATCAATCTATATATTACAATATGTGAATGTAACGAACATATGTAGCTATCAATAAGACTTATTCCCTCCAAATGAATTTTAATCACCGCAAATGAACAAAGATAATTTTTCAGTTAGTGTTTCAATGTCAACATATGATTGGAAAAAAAGACATACAATTGTTTATACGAAGCCCAGAAACTAAGCTCAAATATGAAGAAGCTAATGGCCCCAAATTAGATGATGACGATCCGTTAACCCATAATGCCCAATCGATAGAATGCCTAATAAGCGCATCAATTATAATGTTATAACAATATTATTGGCCCGCTAAAAATCAATAGAATGTTAAACAGAGTTTAAGTGAAGTTCATGATACATTGTGATGATCGATTGACTTGAAACATGAAAATAGTTGAAGATTAAGTCAAGGCGGAACCATCATCCAATGGATAACTATAGCAAAAGGAATCATTGCTAGAGTAGCGCAAGGCAAGATGTATTTAGTATTTCTTGCAGGGGAAAATTAGTATAACTGAATGACTCATTAGAGATACAAGAGGAATCAAAGCGAAGCATATACACATTTTACACAGAGAATACAGTATGTTCAATGAGCACACAACATCAATCTGGACATTAAAAATCACGAACAGCCCATCAAATTTTGAAGAGGAGAAGATTATTCATCACTGATTAATTTGGGTTAGATTTCGTCTAAGTTTGATTTTTAATTTCCAATTCTAGTACTTGTATATGTTTATAAGAGCTTTACGGTCATACTTTGTAAGCTTTTTCACATACTTCTGTCATCCCAATTAATAAGTTTTATGTTCAATTTTAGCCATCGAGCAAACATGGCATCAAAGAATGTAAGTAATCTATTCTAGTTCAAGAAAGTTTTTATGCGATTTCCTTGCTTTCAACTACGAAGCTCCATAACGTTGCACGCAACACAAGATCTTTTGTTAAAACTATTATTATTAATATTAAGATGCAGAAACACAATAAATACATCGTGAGTATGACAAATTTGAATGATTTAAAGATACATTCTTACTTTACCGTCCCTCTTCCAAGTATTAATATAGGTACCTAAAGAAACATAATACAACACATTAAGTAGGGAAGATGGTCGGATCTTGTCGATATTTTAACAAAAACCTGTGAACCAAAAACTTCCCATTACGAAGTTACATTACTAAATTACAGATCGATATCCTCACCCATTGACATGCCATCATCGCACCAAAACCAGGGGTTTATCAAAGTGGTCAATATTACATTTGGTCATCCAGATTTCGTACCAAGATGGACTGAACAGGATATAATACAAAATCTATGAATTTTACTATATAGCGTATCTACTATTTGGTGATTGCCGTCGGGTGTATTCACATAATATCATATACATTATTTGGTATAAACGCCATATTAATAAATGAACTAATACAAAAGGAGATAGTAAATATCTCTCGTGACGCTTTTTCCTACTTTATTTTTGGTTGCTCTTTTTTAATTAGTTTCATTGTCATTTCTTTCTTCCCCTTCCATCATTCACTAAAAGATTTCTATTAAATAGTAAACTATATTAATATACCTAAAATACTAAAATACCTAAAATATGTGATAAATATAAGTATATATGTATTTATATTTATATATTGAATTTATATTAAAAATAGAATTAAATTTGAATATATAAATTAAATTAAATTAAATTAAATTAAATTAAATTAAGTAAAGTTTTATTTTTTATTTTGAATTTCTTATATTAGAATTCAAATATTATTTACATA
Organism: Eucalyptus cladocalyx; assembly: GCA_017140615.1. Lineage (NCBI taxonomy): Eukaryota > Viridiplantae > Streptophyta > Magnoliopsida > Myrtales > Myrtaceae > Eucalyptus > Eucalyptus cladocalyx. The sequence goes on from CM029522.1 coordinate 4,855,125, forward strand.
TTGAAGTATAATTTTAATGCTATTAATTTTTTTGGTTGAATAATTTTAATCTTGTTAATTTTGTTAATTTAAGAAGTTTATTATTCGAGAAAAATAACTTTCCTAATAAATCATATCAATCTTTATCCTATATCTCAATTGAATAATTTTATCTGGTCTACATCTGTCACGCCCCGAACCTCGAGCACGTGCACATCCCACTGCGGTCGATAGAAATGCGACTTCCCAGGACACGTCGCCGACCCATTCTTTTTAATTGCACATGCGGAAGCAGATAAATAATCCCCAGACAAAACTCAATTGGGATAGAAAAGCAGGATCACATTTTTAAAACCAACCACATACTTTTTATACATATCAAACCAGTTCATTTACAGGACTAGGCTATTTACAAAAGATCTATAAAAGATCAGTCCTCAAAAACTAGGCTGTCCTAAGATCGCCTAGACAGTCCATTCGCCAGCTCTTCATCGGGATCGGCGAAGTCAAAAATCCTCTCGGCGACCCTCACCGGTCTATCAAAAAGCTCCGGAGGATCCGCCATCTAGGGACCTGAAATATTATCCCACAACCGGGATGAGACAATGTCTCAAGCGAGTCCTACCCCTAGAACTCGATTAGGAAGAAAATAAGCCCAGGGTGCTCTAGCCACACAAAGAGAATAGAGGACTTACCTCGCCTCCTTCCTTCCGCACGTCAATGCAACTCATACGTCGATAAATTCATACCATATATCAATTCATATCATCTATCAATTCATACCATCTATCCATCCATTAATAAATCACGGCTCACACAAGCTGATATAGATGGTAGCTCGCACAAGCTGATATATGCATAGATGATAGCTCGCACAAGCTGAAATATGGATCATTGCTCTCATGTCGGTGACATGTATAAACCAATTGCTCGCCAAAGCGGATAATTCAATAATAAACCAACTCATATCTCAATTCAATCAATCAATCAATCCAATTGATTCAAACTGGTCATACAAATCAATTACGGTGCTAGAAGCTAACACCGGGTATTTTTAAGTTAAATACCACAACTTCATCAATTTCACATAATTCCACACTTTTGGAATTATTAACCACAATCATCAATCACTCAATTTCTCAATTTAAACATACAATTAGCACAAACCGACCGACTGCTGCGATCAGCGCGAAATTCTAACGACCGCCATCCCGCAAAATTTTCGAAATTATTAAATAATTAAATTTAATTCCGAAAATTAAATAATTAAATATTATATTATAATAATATAAAACAATAAAATAATATTTAAAAATTCGAAATAATTATTTAATTAAAAATAATCAATTAGGGCTTAAATTAGATTACACTAATTTAAACATACAATTAGCCCTAATTAAACATCCATTAAACTAATCATACAACTAATCTAATTTACATTAAAATAATCTAATCTAACCACCTAAACCTAATTAGACTAATCTAAACACCCCTTAAGCATGATTAACTTACTAAGCAAGGTTTAGAGGATAAACTCACGGTTTTGCGCGCCGGTGAGTTCACGGCAACCACGACGCCAAGGCGGTCGATAAACCCTAAAGCGGCGACACCAACGGAGGCCGGGAAGACACTGAAAACGGGCCTCGAAGATCACACGGCTTGCTGGTTTTCTGCTTCTGATCTGAGCTGAACCGGGAGAAGAAAACAGCAGCTGAACGGAGAGGAAACAGGCCGATCGGAGCTCCGGCAAGCGGGTGGTTGGCAACCGGCGGCTCCCGGGGTCTTGGGGATCTTGCTGGAGGTTGGGACGGGCAAAGGAATGGTCGGAATGGGGTGAAACAGCAAGAAAACGCGGAACAGGCGGAGCAGGGCGGAACCAGACGGTCCGGCGAGCGGCGGCTTCTCTCAGGATTTCGGGACAGCCGGAGAATCGTTCCGGCGAGCGGCGAGCTGCTCCGGAACGGTCTGGATGTCGTCTTCGCGGAGATGGGTGGCTCGTTCGCTGATTCAACCGGGAAGTTAACTTTTTACTCGGATCTTTGGCGAAAGGTCGGCTGGAGCAGAAACTGGAACGAGGGGAGGAAAATGAAAACAGAGGAGGAAATGGGGTCCGATGGGCATGCGACGGCGATGGGGAGGTCAGACGGGCAAGAGGAAGCTTCGGGCGGCTCCCAGGCGGTGCTGTGGCTGTCGAACGGCGAGGTAGACGGCCAAAGGACGCGGGACGAAGGCGGAGCAGCGGCTGGACTCGCGGCTGCACGGGACTGGACGCGGCGGGCGAGCTAGCTGCTCCGGTGGGCTTGCGGGGCTTCGGACGGCTGCTGGACGATCTCCACTGGTTTCTCAAGCTTTTTCCCTTCCTCAACCATGGAGAAAGCTGCCGCACGAGGGATTCAAGGAAGGAGAAGCTTCAGCTGAAGCAAGGGCCCCCAAGAGCTCTTCTAGCTTCAACACTTGTCAATCTCTCTCTCCTTGCCCCCACCATGGCCGGCCCACCCTTCAGCCTCTTTCTCTCTCCTCTAGCTCCCCTACAAGCTAGTTAATAGGTCCAAAATGAGGTGTGCAAGGGGATTTCGAATTTTGAACATTTGTTCACTTAATTCACTCAATTGCCAATTAATTCCATCCAATTGAAGCTCAATTAAATCAACCCATGTGTCCTCGGCCTTCTCATGACATTTCCCCGTCAAATGATCCAACTTGCCTCCCGAAGATTCGATTAAAAACGGCCCTCTGACAATCCCAAACAAAAACGGCCTCACTTTGCTTTTCCGCCAAAATCTCGGTTTGTAGAAAAATTTTCTGGAGATGAGTCGACGTTCCTAAAATGAATTGTGACATGCCAGAACCTTCAATTTCTGAATCCGGGTTTAAAATCACGGTTAATTTCAATCTGGCGCGATTTGAGCGCGTCCTAATCTACCGGGTAGCTTTTAGGAAATTTTCAGTGCAATTGACTGTGGTTGATTATTTTCAAGCCACGACATAAATCTTCGACACATTAGCGACTCTCGATTGTCGTGAAAATCTCGAGGTTTCAAATACGGACACAGGGTACCCAAAACGACAGAATAATCAGTTCGGTGCGGTCGACGAGGATATTGAAATCAGGTGGAATCACCCACACTCTAATTACATATCTCGTCGAATCGACCTATTCGATCTCCGTTCGATTCCGACGAGTGTCGTAATGATCCTTGCAGATTTATACGGTCGGCGTCGGTTCATGGTCGATTCTCAAGCCTATTGCATTTAAATTCCTTAACGGCTTCACCTGATAGATTAGTTATCTCGTGAGTGATTAGCTCGGAGAATTGAACTATAAGCGCGTCGATGAAAAGTCCGTCTCATTTAATTGAAATCAGAATAAGAAATTTGGGATGTCACAACATCAGTTTATATTCGACTTTACTTTGATTGAAGTAGGCACCAAATGCAGGATATAATAAATTTTATTCTATCTTAAATTTTATTTTGCCAAACGCAGCCAAAGTGGTTTAACCAACTCTTCGTCGATATTGAAATACCAGACAACAAATGGATAGGGGATCCACTCTTGCAACCTTGTGTCAATCCGCACAATAGAAATACACTTAGCATAAACGCATCAAAGGAGTAAGTCGGCTACAAACACATCAAAGGAGTAAGTCGAAGCATCTCTAAGTGTGAGGTAGAAAATTATCTTATCACTCAACCTAGTACAACAAATGATAATCCTCCTAGACAAATATGAAATAACTATGAAAGGCAAATGAACAAGTTATTCACTATCTTTCCTATAATGGTATGCCAATAAAAAGCAATTATGCAAAAGATTATTCACAAGATGATGACAATAACCAATTGTGTAGCCATTCTCAAAAATCAACATTCATTACATGCCATAATCATATGCAATTCATTACCAAAATATAATTGTCATGTCGTTTCTATTCATCACTTACATAAGTAGGAGAAACACAATTTCTTCTTTGCCTTTCCCATGTAAACGGTGATAACATAGTCAGAGATTAGTAAATTCATATGGAAATAGACAAGTTATATGATCAACAACTCAGAGAATCGACAATGTGAATATTGACAATCCAAAGAAGCAACTTTGTGAACATCTACAACCCAAATAATCAACTGATTGATTAATCCATAACACTAAGCTCATAAATCACTGATTTAGTCGAGTTACAAAAATATCACTTTTAGGTTTAGTTTTCGTTATTCTACATTTTTTACACTTAAAATGCCATTGCATCACATAGAAACAATCATATACTCCCTATGGAATCAATCAAATACATTCTAGGTATGTAGCAAGCTTATCAATTCGATTAAAACGAACACTAGGATTTGATGTATGATCATTGCAACTTACCTACACGTGATAACAAAGGTCAAACTAAATTCAACAACAATCAACTAATAAAATCAAGATTACTAAGTGGATCAATTTAACTTAGTTCATATAGTTTTCACTTGCCTTGAACAAAGACTTTGACAACTCAACACCTTAATCACCTCATAAGCCTTTGAAAGATGAAATTAGAAGCTTCAAGAAAAGAAGTGTAAGAATTTTGCCTACACTTAAAATTTTGGAGAGTGAGATTGAAAAAGAAAGTTGAAGGCTTAAAGAATTTTGCGAGGAGATTTTATGGCCAAGGGATATGTATTTGAAAGACTACACAAGAGTTACAAGAAAATAAGAACAATTGACCAAAGCGAAAAGCAATGACAACCATCGTTTGAAAAAATTAGTGAAGAATGAGAGAGATGTTCTCAGGTGTAAAACGTTACAAATGGTATAAAACACCCTCTGTATCGATTGCATAAGCAAAGAAATTAGTGTATGTTCTAAGCACTAATAACACCAAAAAATATTTGGAACTTTTCAAAACATTTAGCAAAAGTTATCAAAAGTTAGGAGAATCACAACTCAAGTAAATTTCGAACGTGAAAATTATTCAACAAACAACAGAGCATGTCCGTCATCACCACTATATAATCCACCATTCAGAAATACTCATTAATTTAATCATATTGAAAACACTTTTGGAGAATAATGGACACGGAAAATACATTTCGCATCTCCTGCGTACTTCCACATCAATGATCCAGCTTAGATTGCACATTTAACAATTATATACCTACATATCATTAGCTGAAGTAAGAATTTCCGGATGTCACAGAAATTATTTGTTTGTGTGTCATTTAGTAATTTGAGTTTCACAAATTCCTCGGACTTCAAGACATATTAAAACGCACTCAGTTTCAAGTTGAAGTTAGATTTGACAGTTTAATTGGCCATCGATCTTAGATTGGACTTTAATCATGAAGTGCTTTCAGCAACCGCAACTTGACAAAAATACGTATGACGATAATCTATGTAATCACTGGTCTTGCAAATCTCTCTCTTTCTCTTAAAAGCATGCATGCGCTGGTACTTCATTCCATTGCAAGTAACTTAGTGTCTCTTTTGGTCAAGCGATATCTTTATTCTCGATCTATATTCATCAACGACGAGCATCCTTCTCAAGATTTATCAAAAAGGTACATTCACGATTAAGTAATAGGTCTCCAAATTATAGAAAATTCCTATGGTCGAGGTTTCTCGAGAAGGTAAGTCCTCTATAAAACTATTTCTGTGGTCATTCTTTAGCTACGTTACATAGCAAGAAAATAATTGATATTTTTCCCACATAATCAGACTTTTTAATTACTTAAATATACCATGTGCATTCTTTGGTTTTCAAGCTAAGCTTTCTAAATTTGGTCACAATTAGAAACCCATTCATTGTGAGTTTTCGTCCATCGATCAAGCTGAAAGTGTTAAATTATCGAGTTGAATGGTATGTTGTGATTGACGGGTGTGCCATTTTAGGTTTTGTTCGTCATAGGTGTTCGAGTTGTGGTTTTTTCATAGTAGTAATCGAGTTCAACGGAAATCGATGGGAGATAAATTATCCATTTTGGATTTTTTCTAGTCAAAATATTAATTTAAAATAAATTTATCAGAAATGTACTCGTTTGATCTCTTTCATGATATTAACACTTGATAAAAATAAGCTGTCTAAGACGAGATATTATCCAGTCCAAACTGAGAAATAATTTAAATTAAATCCTATTTTTTAGTGGATAAATTTGTCTTAATTAGATAGTTACTATCCTAGCGTTGCAATCTATCTAAAAGTCTATCCTAATAGATTAGGATTGAGTTTGAATAAAATAAAAGGATAAGTGCACAAGTGGTTTTAAAACTGATTTGCGAAGATTACGATCCAAGTCGGTAGAAATTTATCGGGTTGGATTTCGATCCCGTCCGAATTGGGATAGCGTGGCTTCTCATTAGGTCATACGTCGGTCCTACGTGGCAGGCAAATCCAAAACGGCGAGGTTTTTCGCAGGCCCAGATGGAAGCAAATCGTTCGTCTAAGCCCTAAATTCGAAAGTCTTACTGTTTGGGTAAAAAGCTTAAATCGTTCTTGCGACTTCTTTTCTTCGACTTCTTTTCATTCACGGCCGATCTCCAATGGCTTCCTCCAGCAGCCCCCTCACGTTCAAGCTCCATACTCGAGTAATCTCTAATATCTATGAACACATTTCTCAGATCCACCCGCAGGCTTCCATGAACGACCAAAGTAGGATAATGGATATGTCCGTGAGGCCATTGGCGGATCATCCTCCAACGGTGTACGGGTGCGTGATTGGAGTTAATAGGGGTTGCACTGCGGAGATTTATGATAGTTTCAAGCTTCCATACGACCCCGCCACTTGTTTTCTCGACCAAGCCTTTCTCAACGAGCAGCACAAGCGCTGTTTAGTGCTCCTCTCCCTCTCTTTTGGCCTTTTTTTTATTTTTTATGATTTCTTATTGCGAGCAGATTATTTATTTATTTTTTATTGTTTCTGATCTTGTTTCTTTTTCTTTTTTTCCATTTTCCTCTTTAATTGGCCATAGATACGGAGACTTTCCCGAATTTTTGTATGCTTGGATGGTATGCCAGTGGGCACGTTGCAGATAAATCTAGTATGGTTATTCACAAAGCTGTAAGTTCCGAGTGTAATCCTCCATTTGGTTGGGATCTTCGCCTGTGTTCACTGTTTTGTTCCATATAATTGAGTCTCATGGGTGCCTTTCTCCGCGTTGGCTTTATAGTTAAATAAGGTTTGAATGTGATTGTTGCACGTGCGAGTCTAAATTTTTTGACCTCTGTGCGATCATACGACTTTTTTTCCTTTTTTAATGTGGCGTAATCCCTCTCCAAGTTATTCAAAGTGTATTATGAATTATCAAGCATAGTGTAAATTGATAATGTTAGTATATTTTATTTACAGTTGATGAATATCAATAGAAGTCCGATCTGCGTTATTCTCAATCCTCATGCCCTAAGTGCCCTAAAGGATCTCCCCGTTACCATCTGTGGAGAAGGTAAGTGGTTTTTATGTCCTTTTCTGAAGGTTTGTCTTTCAATATGATAGTCATTGCCTGTTGTTTCCTCCTTCTTTTTATCAGTTGTACCAGCCACAATGGAAGATCTTAGCGAATTTTCCCAACCACTGGTCGTCCTTTTTCAAGGTCAGGTTTCCTGCCCTCCTCCACATAAGTCCTGCCTTCGCGTTTAGTCTCTCATCTGATTTTACTTGTTCTTGGTGAAAATTTCAATGTTAATAATCTCGTATAGCTTAAACGTTTACCTAACTTTTGGTTTGTCTCACTTTGCTCTCCATTTTTTGATTTTCCATAATGTACCCATGACGTATCCTGATTTCTCCATGACATTTGGCTCAAGTTTTTTCCACATATTAATGCATGGCCCTCTGTGCGCATACAGGGTCAAAACTTTCTTTTTTGGCACTTGATTCATTCGAATAGTCGGTGTTAGCTCACAACTTCTAGCCTTTCTTCCCCTTTGGCGCTGATTATTGGTCCCACGAGCAATGAGTATTTTTTATTATATTTTCGCGATTAGTATGATTTGCACAGTTGATCATTTAAATCAAACACTGTTTAAAACTCCATTCCTTTTTTGCGGTAAAGAAAAAGATGTCCAAGCCTTTTATTGCAATATTTCCTCAAAAAGACTAGTAATATATGCATCATTGATACAGGTAAATCTTATGTATCATATGTATAATTTATTCAGGTGTTGTAGAGCACACGCGGTACAAAAATCTTTTGCAGGAGTATATGCAGAAGAGAAAGGGGCCGATGCCTGTTTATCGTACCATCGATGCTGGATCTACAACGGACGTAGCATTTATATCAACCGTTTTTATAGATGGGGGGGATAGCTTCACATCCGACAAGTTACCACAAAAAAAGCTAGCTGAACAACAGGCTGCAAAAATTGCTTTATGTCATTTGTCACGAAAGAGGAAGGATGAAGGCTGTCGTCCAGCCCCTGAGGTGTGATAATTCTTTACTTGTTGCTGCTATTATTGAAATATACATTGCAAACTAGTCGCTTCGATTGTCTGTGAGAATATGTGATATGGCTGAAATGCTATAAATCATCATCTTTGAATTGCTTCCATGTTCTTCTTACCATGCAAATGAATATCTTGAAGAAACCTTGAATTTATCGATTAATTCATTAAAGGCTTTCCAACTATGAGTGTACATCAGTTAAATATCTCTACTTCTTTTAATCGTTAATATTGTCTTATAAAAGCTAATCAAGTCCAATAACGTGCCTTTTTATGGTCGTTAGAATACTTTATCCCCTTCTATGGGCACGCCCAAAGGGGCCGACATTTGATTCTGATTATTTAAATGTTCCCATCACGTGGTCATTGGGACGTTGATATCTCCATATGTGTTAGGGAAATCCCTTATGATGTTTTGAAGATGACAAAATAAATCAAAGGCTACTAACATGTTTGATGGTTGAGTAATAGACCATGCAGATGATAAAACATCTAAAGGATTTTATCAAAGTCAGAAGATGACCAAGACTGAACGTAACATATGTCCAGAGTATATTCTGAAGATTTCCAGACTTCTGTGTCAAAGTCTCAAGACTCAAGACTCAAGACTCAAAGTCTGAAGACTGTCAGACTCAAGACTCATATTGTAAAGTCTACAGACCCAGATTGTAAAGTCTCAAGACTCATATCGTAAAGTCTAAAGACTCAGACTTTACATCCATATTACGATGAATCGTAACTCAAGCCCAATCATACAACGGCTAGTGATCTGGTTTGGATTCCACATCAAGATTGATTTGATTGAAGACAAGAACTTTCTACACGAAGAAGCTTTACTTATGGAAACCAAGATTTCGTTTGTATGGGCGATCGGAATCAATTTGGGATTCTACCTTTGTCACTCAACGGCTACTAAATCTTCTAAATACAGAGCTGTCCAATGGGTATATTGGAAGACGATTCTCCGGGATGCTGTCCAACGGCTAGTTTGGAAGTGGAGGAGTATTTAAGGAGATCATGGACCGATGAGCAAGTAAGAGACGGAGCGTAGAATTTATAATTCCAAAGTCTGAGCGACTTTAGATCATATACTTGTCTCTTGAGAGCTTAAACGTTTGTAATCGTGAGAGAAATACCAAAGAGTGTCTTAGTGAGATAGTGTGATCTACTACTAAGTGTTTGCACTCGAAGTTGTAATCTCTTGTTGATTGCATAGTGGAATCCAGCCAAGAAGGCTGTTATCGTGGGAGAGTGGACGTAGGCTTGGATTAAGCCGAACCACTATAATTTCTGTGTTCTTATTCTCTTCCCTAACTCCTTTATTTTACTCAAAGTTTATTTTATTCCGCATACTAGCACTCTCAATTGGTATCAGAGCCAAGTGCTCGGTTTATAAAAGTATTTGTACTTTTGAGCTAAAGATTCTTTATGGCTAGTATGTTGGCAACAGGACTTATGGAAGGGCAAAGCAACACAAGGCCACCATATTTCGATGGAAGAAAATACAAGCAGAATGGCCAAAAAAGAACAAAAAAGGAGAAGATGATGAGCAAGAAAATTTATGCTTGATGGAACATTCAAAATCTGAGTCTGACTCAGGCATAGACTCAGAATCAGAGTCTGACTCAAGCAGAGACTCAGAATCCGATGAGGAAATCGAGGGGAGAAATCAAATCCAAAAGAAAATGAAAAGAATCGTGATCACCTCAAAAAGGCAACAAATTGAGGGGGAGCTTTGATCAATTATGGAAAGATCTTTTTGGATTGATCGTGATCTTATTATGAATGGAAGGAAAGGTAAATGTGTCAGAATTTATTCTAAAAATCCGGTTAGTGCATCTTATATTACCTTTTGTCATTAACAAATCTCTTACTGATATTATCATTTTATTATGACAAAAATGGTACGTGCAAGTTATGATGCATCCGTGATTTTTATTGGATATTTGCTGATATATATGTGATCGAAATGAGCTATATTGCATATCTTTAATATTCGACTTACTTTATAAAAGCTGATTTTTAAAAATTGTGATTCATGCAAAATATTTGTTATTATTCTCTACGTGAATCCATTATTATCGCTTTTTGATTATGACAAAAAGGGGGAGAAGATATGAATATGCATATGTGCTGATTGGTTTGATATTATCTATGGCATAATATTGAGCTGCGATTATTTTTCTATATATTATTATGCTCAATCTATTTGTTATCTTCTGATATCCTTTGATTTAAAAGTATGTTTACAAATCTGCATATTCAGAGATTGTTTTGTCATCATCAAAAAGGGGGAGATTGTTAGGGAAATCCCTTATGATGTTTTGAAGATGACAAAATAAATCAAAGGCTACTAACATGTTTGATGGTTGAGTAATAGACCATGCAGATGATAAAACATCTAAAGGATTTTATCAAAGTCAGAAGATGACCAGAAGACTGAACGTAACATATGTCCAGTATATTCTGAAGATTTCCAGACTTCTGTGTCAAAGTCTCAAGACTCAAGACTCAAGACTCAAAGTCTGAAGACTGTCGACTCAAGACTCATATTGTAAAGTCTACGAGACCCAGATTGTAAAGTCTCAAGACTCATATCGTAAAGTCTAAAGACTCAGACTTTACATCCATATTACGATGAATCGTAACTCAAGCCCAATCATACAACGGCTAGTGATCTGGTTTGGATTCCACATCAAGATTGATTTGATTGAAGACAAGAACTTTCTACACGAAGAAGCTTTACTTATGGAAACCAAGATTTCGTTTGTATGGGCGATCGGAATCAATTTGGGATTCTACCTTTGTCACTCAACGGCTACTAAATCTTCTAAATACAGAGCTGTCCAATGGGTATATTGGAAGACGATTCTCCGGGATGCTGTCCAACGGCTAGTTTGGAAGTGGAGGAGTATTTAAGGAGATCATGGACCGATGAGCAAGTAAGAGACGGAGCGTAGAATTTATAATTCCAAAGTCTGAGCGACTTTAGATCATATACTTGTCTCTTGAGAGCTTAAACGTTTGTAATCGTGAGAGAAATACCAAAGAGTGTCTTAGTGAGATAGTGTGATCTACTACTAAGTGTTTGCACTCGAAGTTGTAATCTCTTGTTGATTGCATAGTGGAATCCAGCCAAGAAGGCTGTTATCGTGGGAGAGTGGACGTAGGCTTGGATTAAGCCGAACCACTATAATTTCTGTGTTCTTATTCTCTTCCCTAACTCCTTTATTTTACTCAAAGTTTATTTTATTCCGCATACTAGCACTCTCAATATGCTCTCTGGAAAGATCACTGCAATTTTTTGCTGGTCGCCATTACCCGTTTATCTATTATATTCATGAGCGCTGGTTGCATGGTATGCATTATTTAGGATTAGTGAGTAAAGAGCCTCCATTATATATTACAAAGTGTGTGGGTCGAGAGTTGTCATTGCTTCGAACTAGGTTGAATAAGTGAATCAAAACTTTGCCAATATAATCCATGAATCGTCTCAGTATATATTCGTAAAATGCCATCACTGCTGTATGGATTCTGTGCGTTTTCTCCTTCAAAGAAGCCTAAAGCAGTAAGTACAGCTGGTAACATTTCTAGATCGAATAGTATGACCATCAACTTTGATGCCCTTAGGTTCGTATCATCCTTTTGACGTTTTTATGAGAATTGCTTCAACTGAACCATTAACACCCTGCTGAATATTTATTCCACAGGAAAACAGAAAGCGGACTATTCAAAGCACTCAGCTGGTTAAGTCACATGCTGAAGAAGATGTCTTAGTGACAGGTATATTCATTCTAAGCTGCTAGTATTTGCACTCTTTTCCACGTGAAACATTGATGGATTACAATGATATGTGTCCAAAAGCTTTTCACTGAGCCTCCGCCAAACATGTTCAACATTGAAGCTTTTTCTTTCGTATTTTAAATTTCATGCAGCATGTGTGCTTTCTCGAAGGGCATATATCATGCACCTACGTAACTGAGTTGAGGGGCTTTAGCTAGAATACCCTATTTGTTTAAGCATCCAAGCCAAATGTGCTTTTATGATATACAGTCTTCCTACTATGTGAACAAACAACTATGAAACAACTATGAGAGGAGTCATTTGGTCTGATCTATGCACTTCATTTTTACCATCAGTTTGTTAGACTTGTGTGTGAGATGTATGTCCCGTAAGTTATTCCGTTCTTTACCGTGTGTTCTGTTGGCTGCTTGCTATTTTGCCTATTGGGAGTGTCGTTTGCATGTCAATCAGACCCAAAAAGAAAATGTAGGTGTAAATTTGGACTTTCTGTTCACGATTCTGCTTAGCTAAGGAGAACTTCGTATGATTTGTTCATCACTTGGGATATACTTAATGTCTTAAATATTAAAATTGTGGCATGAGCATTGTACGACTCCTGTACGTTTATAAGGTAGCTTTGTGGACAAAACGTACTAAAAGGCTGCTCTACTAGTCGGACTGTAGTTGAAGGTGGGACAAAAGGAATTTTAGGCTTGAAAAATCCTCCGTTCTTCCAAGTACCCACACTTTAGTTCCAGCTTCAAGTGAAATTTTATGCTACATGTGTTGCAGAAAGTAACGGGATGAAAATCGCCTCTAACTATCCATTTCTTGCTGGGTTTCTCTATGGATGTATCGTAAGTGTGCTTATCTAAGTACATACTTAACTGCAGGGCGAGAAGGAATGGTGGCGAAGGGAGCCGCCAGGAACGCTGACTAGCTGTGGATCTGCGGGGAAATATCCTCCTCGTTAGATATTGCTAGTGTTGGACTTGGAAGCGTTCCGCTTTTATGTTAGAGGTCCTTTGTACATTGGTAGGCGATGGATTGTAGGTTGTAGGTCGAACTTGTCTTTGTCTTGAACATTTGATATGTCGCACGGGTAGTTTAATGTGGATGACACTTATTTTATGGCTTAAAGTTCAAGTTTTGTTGCTCTTTTTACGGTTCAACTTTTGCTGATCTTGTTCTATTTCTACACGGTTTGTCGAAATCTGTAGAAAGTTTTTTTTTTTTTTGGTAAAGGAAATCTGTAGAAAGTTTGAGCTTGGATAGTTTAACATAGGTTCGGCATTCGTCTCCAGATTTAGTGCATGTTTTGGTCATTTAAGCATGATCCCTTTAAATATGTCGGGAAGGTTGACCATTTCGGGTGGGATGCTTACCTTAGTCCACAATTCTTTGCATTTCATTTCCTTTCCTCCACATTCCTTCTAACTTAGACTTCTGTTTTTCTTTTAATGTTTTACTTCTAATGTCAAATGCATGCCTTTTTTTTTTTTTTTTTTTTCAGATGCCGACACCCAAAATCTACAAGAACATATGTAAAAATCAGTTTTTTGATGATATTGTACGAGTCCATTTTCTACTTATCGACCTAAGAAGGTGAAAGTGCCAAGTCTTGGCTGACGTTATACGTGTAACAGTCGGTGGGGGTAAATAAGAATTGCATAATAGTTTAGTTGAGACTATAAATGAGGGGGGAAAAATTTCCTAGCAAGGAAGTCCATGTAAACAAGAAGAAACTTCCTTCATTCTCGTGAGTTACTTCTAAATCTCAACTTGAATGCGTCGAACAAGAATTTATTGATATTTAATTTGGAGAAATCAAAATTATAAAATAGCCAAGAAAACGGAAAAACGAAATTGTGCCCGACAATTCACTATACCATACAATTTTAAATAAAATAGTCATGACATTTCAAATTCGATTGCCAATATATATATCAAATGAATTTACAAAATCATCTTTTTCATGAGATACAGACCACAGAAAAGAGCATTGACTTTTCTCATTCCAAGTTTTCAGCATCTTCAAAAACAAATGAAAATGTTTAAGAAGTAATGCACCTTTTTTTTTATACTTAAATGGTTTAAGCTTCTAGAGAGCTCGTGATACCAAGAAGGAGCTAATCTAGTACAATGAATTCCTCGGGAATTTCGTTATAGGCATGCCTTTGATTGAATAAGAAGTCCAATTTAATGCAGGCCATTAGAGCAACCTAAAACAGATCATGGGGATAAAAGAAATGTTGAATTGTTGATCCAATTTCTAGAAATTTCAAGATAGACTTTGGCTAGAGAAGTCAAGAAAAATCCAAAAAAAAAAAAGAGAGGAGAAAATCTAGCATGGACAACAATGAAAAGTGTAGAAGCACAAGTGTAGAAGTGTCTAGGAGAAGAGGGAAAGTGAAAAATCTCTGGCAAGAGCAGAAGATTTTCCTTGGTAAAGTCCGTGATGTAGGCCTATAAAAAGCCTTGTGGTTGTCCATTTTGAGGGGCAAAACACAAAGTAAGCTCCTCCCCTTCCCTTTGTACTACAATAAATAATAAAAAAAGTTTTGTTTTGTTCCATTGTGCTCTTTTGCTGTCTCTCTCTTTTACATATTCTTATTGTTACTTTGCCTAATCATTTCTTGTCCACATTGTTCCCTAGTTCTTTTGCTCTCATGATAGTTTACACACAAAATACTCCCTTGCACACATATCAAATACACACTTCCCCAAATACCAACAAGAAACAAGGTGGTACTTGCTATTCTTTGAGGACGAACGGAATTAGAATGTGAAGAAAAATCCAAAAAAAAAAAAAAGAGGAGAAAATCTAGCATGGGCAGTAATGAAAAGTGTAGAAGTACAAGTGTAGAAGTGTCTACGAGAAGAGGGAAAGTGAAAAATCTTCAAATCTCTGACAAGAGTAGAAGATTTTCCTTGGTAAAGTCGGTGATGTAGCCCTATAAAAAGCCTTGTGGTCGTCCATTTTGAGGGGCAAACCACAAAGGTAAGCTACTCCTCTTCCCTTTGTACTACAATAAATAATAAAAATGTTTTGTTTTGTTCCCTTGTGCTCTTTTGATGTCACTCTCTTTTACATAGGGATAAAAACACTACAAGTGTCATAACTTTCGAAAGGTACATTTAAGTGCCACATTTGAAGAAAAGTGGGACACTTGAGTGCCACCTCCAGTGAAGCCGGCCGAAAATCATACGTGCCAATTAAATATTAATATTTCTTGCTGAGGTGGCTCGCCGGAGAGCTGAGTCAACTCTAATTCACCCCAAACGACGTCGTTTTGGGTATTGGCCAAAATAGAGCCCTTAAATTAGCTAAAACGACGCCGTTTTGGCATAATTTGAATTTTAATATAATATAAAAATTAATTAAATTTAAATTTAAATCAAAATAATAATATAATTTATATTTATTATTATTAAAAAAAAAACATAGGAGGAATGCAACCGGCGGCTGAGGGTTGAGCCCTCACCGCCGTTGCCTCCCCACAGTTGTTGGAAGGTGGGGGAGGGTCGGCCGGGGCCGACTGTGACACCCCAAACCCTTCAAGGGTCGCCACAAGCACCAACGTTACACCTTACTACCTCTCTCTAGAAGAAGCGTCGTAATTCATAGACATTTTTTTTTAAACGGTCCCAGCGTGACTCATTAGCAGAAGAAACATCACCATCTCTCCCCCTACCAACCATGATACAAATACACACCACTAATCACCATGGTTAATAGACAAGCCACGACACTTTATTTACATATATTTTCAAGATGGGATTTCTTTGGGTCGATACATCAAAAGGAAAAGCCAGGACTCAGCCATGTCCAGCCTAAAACCCCAAAAAGAACCCTCGACCCGCTACAACTCACATGCAACAATCCCAATCATCAATGTCGGCTAACTATCCCCAAAAAATCCAGCTCCTACTCGTCACGCACGGGCCCTCACACCCAACCCGGTGCATCAGGCGGTGGCGGCGGCAACATCCCTCGCATCACCCTATCGCGACGAATGTGGACGGAGATGAACTCCTGGACAACCGGGCCCCCAACCAGGCCTATGTCATACATGACTAAACAGCGCACTCGAATATACGTCAATCCAGGAACAGAAGGACAGCCAAACTCCTCGCACTCGACCTCGACATCGGATGGTAGACCGTAAAACACACCCCGTGTGACGGCAGGGAACGGCATGCTGCTAATCTGAAATGTTGTTCCCCAAAAGGGGTGAGTACAACCACTCAGCAGGTAAAGGAATCCAATAGCCACTCAAAGCATCATATAAATCATACATGCATTCCAGGCATTAATTACTGTTAGGGAAATCCCTTATGATGTTTTGAAGATGACAAAATAAATCAAAGGCTACTAACATGTTTGATGGTTGAGTAATAGACCATGCAGATGATAAAACATCTAAAGGATTTTATCAAAGTCAGAAGATGACCAGAAGACTGAACGTAACTCATGTCCAAAGTATATTCTGAAGATTTCCAGACTTCTGTGTCAAAGTCTCAAGACTCAAGACTCAAGACTCAAAGTCCGAAGACCGCGAGACTCAAGACTCATATTGTAAAGTCTACAGACCCAGATTGTAAAGTCTCAAGACTCATATCGTAAAGTCTAAAGACTCAGACTTTACATCCAGATTACGATGAATCGTAACTCAAGCCCAATCTTATAACGGCTAGTGATCTGGTTTGGATTCCACATCAAGATTGATTTGATTGAAGACAAGAACTTTATATACGAAGAAGCTTTACTTATGGAAACCAAGATTTCGTTTGTATGGGCGATCGGAATCAATTTGGGATTTTACCTTTGTCACTCAACGGCTACCAAATCTTCTAGATACGAGCTGTCCAATGGGTATATTGGAAGACGATTCTCCGGGATGCTGTCCAACGGCTAGTTTGGAAGTGGAGGAGTATTTAAGAAGATCATGGACCGATGAGCAAGTAAGAGACGGAGCGTAGAATTTATAATTCCAAAGTCGAGCGACTTTAGATCATATACTTGTCTCTTGAGAGCTTAAACGTTTGTAATCGTGAGAGAAATACCAAAGAGTGTCTTAGTGAGATAGTGTGATCTACTACTAAGTGTTTGCACTCGAAGTTGTAATCTCTTGTTGATTGCATAGTGGAATCCAGCCAAGAAGGCTGTTATCGTGGGAGAGTGGACGTAGGCTTGGATTAAGCCGAACCACTATAATTTCTGTGTTCTTATTCTCTTCCCTAACTCCTTTATTTTACTCAAAGTTTATTTTATTCATACTAGCCACTCTCAATTGGTATCAGAGCCAAGTGCTCGGTTTATAAAAGTATTTGTACTTTTGAGCTAAAGATTCTTTATGGCTAGTATGTTGGCACCAGGACTTATGGAAGGGCAAAGCAACACAAGGCCACCATATTTTGATGGAAAGGAATACGACGTATGGAAGAACAAAATGAAAGCATTCCTAAGATCCAGAGATCTCTTACAATGGGATGTTGTGGAAAGAGGAATCAACCCCATTGCTGCGTCTACATCAAATAAGATTGGCAAAGACAAAGAAAGCAAACCCCCGCTCCTATGTCTCGGATGGAGATGTCCAAAAGAGAAGCGCTTGATGCAAAAGCCATTTATTCTTTATATTGCGCTTTATCTCTTGCTGAATATAACAGAATCTCTTCATGTGAAACAGCAAAAGAAGTTTGGGATAGACTTCATGTTACATATGAAGGGACCGATCGTGTAAGAGAGACAAAAGTAAACTTTCTTCTCGGAGAATATGAATCCTTCAAGATGAAGCAAGGAGAGTCAATTGGAGATATGTTCAGCCGTTTTACAGAAATTGTAAATGGTTTAGCATATCAAGGTCAGCAAATTTCTACCCCGATGAAGGTCAACAAACTCTTGCGAGGTCTCTCAAAAGATTGGAATCATGTCAAGACCTCAATCCGGGAGACTCGAGAGGATTATGCCACTCTCCGTTGATGAATTGATTGGCACTCTTCAATCCTATGAAGTTGAACAACTTAATGACGAAGATCCGAAGGTAAGAAGTCCATTGCTTTAATATCTAATGCTGTTTTTGATGAAACAGACTCAGAAAATGACATGGACAATGAAGAACTTGCCTTTATGGTCAAGAAATTTAAAAAGTTGAGTAGAAAAGGAAGGAAATTCGATGGAAGAAGTCAATACAAGCATAATGGCCAGAAAAGAATCATGAAAGAAGATGATGATCAAGAAAATATATGCTTGATGGCACATTCAAAATCTGAGTCTGATTCAGACACGGACTCGAATCAAAGTCTCGATTCAGACATGACTCGAGAATCAAAGTCTCACTCGGACATAGACTCGAATCAGTCGATTCAGAACCGGACTCGAATACGATGAGGAAATCAAGGTAAGCAATTCAAAAATTCCTCTCAAAGCTTCAAAGTATATAAATGAGCTTTGTTCAAATCTCAAATATTCTCTTAAAAGGATTTTCGAACTAAAAAAGGAGAATTCTCGACTTAGGCAACAAGATCTTTCTCAAGTCTGGAGACCTATTAAGAAAAATTGGATAAAAGCAACATATTCTGCTAACTCTCATGGACCCAAGAAAAAAAAATGGGTACCAAAGAAAAGATAAGTTATTTTTGCAGGATATAAAGAAGAAAGAAGAAAGAGGATTTGGTAAGGAATTTTTTATTCTCAATTTCTCATTATGCTTGATATTCGATATATCCTTGGTTGATTGAGATTTTATAATGATCATATTTTGCTTTATAGAAGAAAGAATCGTATAATTTGTTTTTGTGATTTGTGAGTTGAGATTTGATTTATTACGTGTGATTATTTGAGATAATTCAGATTATTTGGTTTAATTTTATACTCTCAGATTTAATCATATTTTGCAAAGTGAAAATCTGTTTTACGTGACGATGCAAGATATTATTAGATATTCAAAGATTTTATTCTCTCTGATTTTATTGTACTATGACTAAGTGAGAATTTATTTTCAAAATATCATTGTGCATAATATTCTTTCTTTGAATACTCTGTTATGATGAATTAAGAAAGAATATTTGATTATGGAGATTTTCTATTTTGCTCTAACGTCAAGGAAGGATCCAAATTAATGGATACCAAAAAAGGAAATGAGTTGATTGCAGGAAATTCTTTAAGGGAAGGATGATTGCGAATCTACGCAGATTTTGGTGCAATCAGAAAACATCTCCTGCGACAATTGAAGATATATTCTATCCAGGGGGAGAAATCAAATCCAAAAGAAAATGAAAAGAATCGTGATCACCTCAAAAAGGCAACAAATTGAGGGGGAGCTTTGATCAATTATGGAAAGATCTTTTTGAATCGATCGTGATCTTATTATGAATGGAAGGAAAGGTAAATGTGTCAGTATTTATTATAAAAATCCGGTTAGTGCATCTTATATTACCTTTTGTCATTAACAAATCTCATATTGATATTATCATTTATTATGACAAAAAGTGTACGTGAATTTCATGATGCATCTGTGATTTTTATTGGATATTTGCTGATATAATCGAAGTGAGCTATATTGCATATCTTTAATAGTCGATAAAAATAAAAAAAAATAAAAACTGATTTTTGGAAATTGTGATTCATGCAAGATATTGATTATCATTCTCTACGTGAATCTATTATTATCGCTTTTTGACTATGACAAAAAGGGGGAGAAGATATGAATATGCATATGTGCTGATTGGTTGATATTATTTATTGCATAATATTGAGCTGCGATTATTTTTCTATATATTATTATGCTCAATCTATTTGTTATCTTCTGATATCCTTTGATTTAAAAGTATGTTTACAAATCTGCATATTCAGAGATTGTTTTGTCATCATCAAAAAGGGGGAGATTGTTAGGGAAATCCCTTATGATGTTTTGAAGATGACAAAATAAATCAAAGGCTACTAACATGTTTGATGGTTGAGTAATAGACCATGCAGATGATAAAACATCTAAAGGATTTTATCAAAGTCGAAGATGACCGGAAGACTGAACGTAACTCATGTCCAAAGTATATTCTGAAGATTTCCAGACTTGTGTCAAAGTCTCAAGACTCAAGACTCAAGACTCAAAGTCGAAGACCGAGACTCAAGACTCATATTGTAAAGTCTAGGACCCAGATTGTAAAGTCTCAAGACTCATATCGTAAAGTCTAAAGACTCGGACTTTACATCAGATTACGATGAATCGTAACTCAAGCCCAATCTTATAACGGCTAGTGATCTGGTTTGGATTCCACATCAAGATTGATTTGATTGAAGACAAGAACTTTATATACGAAGAAGCTTTACTTATGGAAACCAAGATTTCGTTTGTATGGGCGATCGGAATCAATTTGGGATTTTACCTTTGTCACTCAACGGCTACCAAATCTTCTAGATACAGAGCTGTCCAATGGGTATATTGGAAGACGATTCTCCGGGATGCTGTCCAACGGCTAGTTTGGAAGTGGAGGAGTATTTAAGAAGATCATGGACCGATGAGCAAGTAAGAGACGGAGCGTAGAATTTATAATTCCAAAGTCGAGCGACTTTAGATCATATACTTGTCTCTTGAGAGCTTAAACGTTTGTAATCGTGAGAGAAATACCAAAGAGTGTCTTAGTGAGATAGTGTGATCTACTACTAAGTGTTTGCACTCGAAGTTGTAATCTCTTGTTGATTGCATAGTGGAATCCAGCCAAGAAGGCTGTTATCGTGGGAGAGTGGACGTAGGCTTGGATTAAGCCGAACCACTATAATTTCTGTGTTCTTATTCTCTTCCCTAACTCCTTTATTTTACTCAAAGTTTATTTTATTCATACTAGCCACTCTCAATTACCTTGAAGCCATGCATATACTATCATGCATCGTCATCACAATCATAACAAATACATGCATACCATCATGTCATACTCGTATCATCGTCATCATGACATCATCATCATCATCATATCATCATGCCATAGGTGATCATCATCATCATGTCATATCATATCATGCCTGGTTCAATTTTTCACTTTTTAACTTTCCATTCGATCACCACATCACCCTTCCTCAGATCACCAATTTCATCTCATATTATACACTTGCGCCTCATCCTGGCATCACGAAAAAAACCTCCGGCATTCAGCCATTCCAGGCCACCGGGCATCCAGCCCCCCACATTCTGGGCATCTCGCATCCCAACTGGCATCACGAGGCATCCCTTCGGGCAAAGACCTCCGAGGCTTCCGACATTTACACTCCCTGGCCAAGCATCCCGCATCCCAACTGGTATCGCGAGGCATCCCCCTGGGCACAAACCTCCAGGGCTTCTGGGACCCCCAACTTTCTGGGCATCCTGAAACTCCCAGGGCCATCCGGCACTGTATCTCTATACATTCTGGGCATTATCATCCGCCACAACAATCTCCTCATTTAACATTATTCATGTTCACCAATTTCGGTCTCAATTTAACATGGCATATGATGTGATGGCAAACAAAGTCATTATTCAGCATGGAATTCATACATGCATCTCAATTTATTGTCATGCATACATCAAGACCTTATCATACATGCTACATGGTACAATTATTTATGAAATAAAATTTAATGGAATTTATGCCAATTAAAATAATCCATTTATCATGCCCTTTTTACATTTATTTAAATTCCAGCTTGTGCCACTTTTAAAAATGTTAAATTTAAATATCTATATAATTCTCAAAAATCATAAAAATTAAGGCAAGTGATAATCAAGACAATAGGATAATGATTTCATGCAAAATACATGGCCAAAATAGAATTCCACACAATTCCATAATTCACACAAAATAGCATGAAATTTTCGGATGAAATCAGAATGCACAGTTTCCGAAATAATTTGATTAAAATATCCATACGACCTCCAAAAATTACGAAATTTTATCGAGTTATATCCAAGACACTAAAGTACATTTTTCATGAAGACTTCTAAGACAAATTCTTTTTAGATTAATTTCTACAGTCTCACGAAGCTTCTGGATCCAACACCGAAACGTCCAGTGCATGCTTCTCCGAAATACTGAGTTTTCACCTACCTATCCTTCTTTTTTTCCTCTGAAATTTGGATATGTTTTACATCAAGATGTTTTCTACAAGTTTCATGAAGAGATCTAAGTCAAAAAGTCCAGAGTATATTCGTCGTTTAGGTCCATGAAGTATCGGGTGTCCTGTACTACATCTCCAGAATTACTGTCTCCAAGATTCAGTCGATTTACAAGGTTATACTTGTTCATTTTGCTTCCAATTTGACTATGTTGTATTTTAAGATGTACCCTACAACTTTCATGAAGAAATCGAAGAGAGATTCTTAGCACAACTCAACATGCAACCACAAATCCATCAAAAGGTCAGTGAAATCGTTCCAGATCTGAGGTCTCCGTAGGATGAGAGTTTAACCCCTTAAATCTCCATCATTTTCCACCAAATTTTATTATGTTGTAGTATAAGACGTTAGTTACAACTTTCATGAAGAAATAGAAGCCAAAATCGAACTCAAAACATACATGAAAGCTCTTACAAAGTTCTGACTCAGGCGGTTCAAGCGAAAACAGCAACACCACTCAAGAACAAGTCATCCAAGCTTCGGTTTCCCCCTCCTAATCACCCAAAATTCGACTTTTCTACAGCATACATGTAACACACACACATGCAAGAGCAGCAAGAGGACCCCAACTTGCCTCTAGACCGAACGGACGACGGCACACGGTGGCGAACACGATGGCACACAGCGGTGAACGGCGACGACTCCTTCCTCTCCCTCTCGGCTTCTCCTCTCTCGGCCACTTTCTCCCTCTCTCTCGCACGGTTTCTCTCCCTTGGCCGAACAAAAGTAACCAGCCACTCTCTCTCCTCTTCTTCCCTTTTATTCCCCCTTAGACCTCATCATTTGCAATCATTAGATTGCCTTTCACTTGGCCAATGCATGAGCTCCTTCTTGCCACTTGGCAAAGCTCATGCATGGGCTTGGGCCTTCTTCTCTTAGGCCTCCTCTTGGGCCGGTTGACAGCCCCCTTTCGTGGGCCTAATTGGGCAGACTAGCTTGGCCCACTAAAGCTTAGGCCAATGGGCCTAAGGCCCATCCTAATAAAATTTAAATTTTCTTTTTTATAATTTCTTCTGTAAATTTTAAATTTTAAATTCCACATGGCCAAAGTCTTGTGACATTTTATTTAATTCATAAGGTGCATGGCCAAGCATAGATTATCATTATTAATCTACAATATTTAAAATCTCATGAACATAAGCACAAATCACCCAATCTTAAAAAGAGACTAATGGCTAAAGCATAAACCATAGGAAATTTCATTACCTAATTAGAGGCTTTAACACACCTTATAACTTGACTTTGAATTTTGGGATGCCACACCGACAGCCGGTGGCCCCGCCGACCGACGGCGAGGGCCTCGTGCGTGCCTTCGCCGCCGGTCGACTAGTGGAGCCACCGGCTCAACGACCCCAGCCCTCATCGCCGGTTGCCTCCCCTCCCCCCCGCCCTTTTCCTTCCTCCTCCCCCCCTTTTCCTTCCTCCTCCTTCCCCTCCCCCTCCCCCCGTGGCCCTCGCCGAGATCTCACGAGGGCTGCAACCCTTGCCCCAATGCGGGGCAAGGGCTTGCGAGCCCTCACCATTAATCGGCCGGGGTCGCTAGCCCCTAGCCAAGGCCCGACAACCCCAACCGACCCTCCCCCTCCGTCGCCGGCCCTTCCTAGTGACGGTGGGGAGGCCCCCCCCCTTTTTTAATATTAAAATTATTATTTTAAAATATTTTAACTAAATTTAATTAATTTTTATATTAATTTTTTTACCACATCAGCCCAAAATGACACCGTTTTTGTATTATTTGGCCACGTCGGCGTGCAAAACGACACCGTTTGCACTTGCTTCACCGGAAAAATGCCACGTATGCAATTTGGCCGGATTTTGACCGGATTGGCATTGAAGTGATCTTTGCTCCGATTTTGGCACTTAAGTGTACTTTTCGAAAGTTATGGCACTTAAGTGTCGAGCACTCTAAGGGTCCACACCTCCTTTTACATATTCTTATTGTTACTTTGCCCAATCATTTCTTGTCTACATAGTTCCCTAGTTCTTTTGCTCTCTTGATAGTTTACACATAAAATACTCCTTTGCACACATATCAAATACACACTTCCCCAAATACCAACAAGAAACAAGGTGGTACTTGCTATTCTTTGAGGACGGATGTAATTAGAATGAAACAGAAAAGGGGAAATAGGGGGAAATTGGATAGGGGTTGGATGAGCAGCAAATCCCACCTGATGACAAGTATTATTTGTTTGAAAAAAAAGGGGGGGGGGTCCTTTCCTCAGGCTTAATCTATCCTCCAAGAAAAGAAAAACGAGGATTGATTTTATTTGATTGTGTTTGTTAATACTGTTGTGAGTTAATGACACCGTTCGGCATTCCCCAGTGTGCCCTGGCGAGAGCCTCCACCGTCGCTCCTGCGCAGCAGACACTTCAGCATCATCGACAACATCCATAGCAAGTCTTTAGATGACATCCCTGTAGCGCTGACGCGCTGACAATCGCCTTCAACACCTCCACGATTAATATCCTCAGCAATTCACTCTTGTAAATCCACGGCAACACAATCAGGCCAGGTGACCTGAACCGAAAGGTAAAAGAGAAGTGGAGAGGGAGAAGAGACGATCGCAAGAACAGAGGGCATAAGAAAAGAGGGACATGATAAAGCTCTTGCACTCCACTCGTTGCCCCTTCCCTGCCTCTCTCCTATTGTTGCTACCTCGCGTTTCGCTGCGACCAGCAGAGAACTTAACAACCCGCCCAGCGGCTATAATGAGTCACGTGATCTAGCAACACCTGCCTCCATCCGAGGGCGAATCAGGAGCCTCCACGAAATCGTTCATTAGGTCAGCCCTGATGAATCTCCTGAGGTTTTTTCAGCATCAGCAAGGAAATGCAAACGATACCCCTTAGTGGCCTTTGCAGCCCCCACAAATTCCCAGTCAAGCGCCAACGTACCGCTGCACCTCTCACATCTCTGCCTGCACCAACACAGCAAATCCCAACAACGTACGGTGGCCTCATCCAAGCCTTAGCCGCTCCAGGTCATATTATGTAAGGATCCGGGCCCCCACTGTGTGATATTGTCCGCTTTGGGTCACACGCCCTGGCGCGGACGAACCGCCATCCCAGCCACGGTCTTTTCCCAGGACTCCCCCCTAAGCGATGTGGGACAAGAGAAATGCCCTTAGCCTCGCCCGCGTACTGCCAAGGCGATCTTAATCCGTCCCTCCGTACTGCCCCGGGTCTGGATCGTTACATTCTCCCCCCCTTAAGGCACAGCGTCCTCGCTGTGGCCCCACACGCTGCGGGAGTCGGCTCTAATATCATTTGTAAGGATCCGGGCCCCCACTGTGTGATATTGTCTGCTTTGGGTCACCCATCCTGGCGCGGACGAACCGCCATCTCAGCCACGGTCTTTTCCCTCACGGTTTTAAAACGCGTCACACATATTAAAGGACCCAAGCCTTATAAAGGTTCCCAGGACTCCCCCCCTAAGTGATGTGGGATAGGAGAAATGCCCTTAGCCTCACCCGTGTACTGCCGAGGCGATCTTAATCCGTCCCTCCGTACTGCCCCAGGTCTGGGTCGTTACATATTATGCCGGATCCTCAGCCACACCCCATCTTCATTGCTGTGCTCGATGCCTCTTTCACCGCATGGACTCGGTTTTTTGTCAACATCACCTTGATCGCTTAGTTGCAATTATGATTCTTAGGCCAGCCAAGCCTTTTTCTTTGACGTGGTGGTTCAATTTTCAGTACACAGTACAAAGTTTATAATATTGGTGTGATTCTAGGTTAAGCGGCCTCTTGGAGGTGTTATCACCATAATAAGGGCCTATAGTGGCTGCTATTGATGTGATTCCATTCTCGCCGATTGCTATTAGCTGCTAATTTAAACTATGGTTTTATTGTAAGATCATAAACAAGTGGTGTTCAATGCTTGGATATCCTCTCTCATGGTCCAATTTGAAGGATTAATGCAGACCAGAAGACAATAATGTAAACCCAAAAGAAGCAAAGTTGGGTATTTTAACATTATTTATAGCTTGTTATTGCGGATTTCTAGACTACTCTATCCGTGATTGTTGGCAAGTGCATTTATTTTCTGTTTTAGTTTTTTATTTTATTTTATTATTTTTTATACTTTTGTTGATATTATTCTTGTCAATTAATCACCGAATCCCTGCTAGGACCTTCAATCGCCCGACTAATCCCCACTAATTGTAGTACTTTTGGATAGGATACACAACCATTAATTAATGTAACACTGATTCATAATTTGTGCTTCAACCCTACATGCCCAAAGGTTCTCAGCTCAGAATGGGATTCTTCAAGTACCACTTAATTTCCGCCATTAGTTTCTTTCGCGGAAAATAAATGATTTTAAAGAGTATTTTTCTAAAAAAGATTGTTTCTATTACTTGAAGTAATTAGTCAATGAAAAGCATTTTCATTATTGACAATAATTTATGACCAAATACTTCTGTGAACAATGAGAATTTTATCTTTTTAGGTAATATAAGTGATAAATTTCATAAATAAATAAAAAAAAATTTAAAATTTTTCATTTTCTGTGAAACAAAACCCCCCCTAATGTGGTATTTATCCATCTTCCAAGCACTAGATAATTACCAAA
Organism: Eucalyptus cladocalyx; assembly: GCA_017140615.1. NCBI lineage: Eukaryota > Viridiplantae > Streptophyta > Magnoliopsida > Myrtales > Myrtaceae > Eucalyptus > Eucalyptus cladocalyx. Next base: position 4,882,034 of record CM029522.1, read on the forward strand.
AAATGTAGATCCATAGATGGTATTATTTGTTTCTTTGTTTTACACACTTTAGGTCTACGTGTATCACATCATGATTTGGGTGTTTTCTCATTATACTTTTCTATTTATCATTTATGACCTTGAAATTATTAAAAAGCCAGCTCAAGGAACACCGACATGGACACTGGTCTTTAGTTGAGAAGGAGATCAGCGTTGGATGGGCTGATCCAGTGATCACCGATGAGCACAGTGACCACGACGGGGATAGACAAGCAACATAGAAGCTCAAGGATGCAAGCACATCGTCGGAGGCGGTGATGCGTGGCGGCGGGGGGAGTGCTACGCGCATGAGAGAGGAAAGAGAGAGAGGGATGGTGAGAAGAGAGAGATTCAAGAGAGAGAGAAAAACTGTTTTAAAGATAAAAAAATTTATAAAATGAGCGCCCCTGAAAATTTGGAGGGAAAAGTCTTTTACAGTCCCAAATTGGCCAATCTTAACCGTTGATTTTGTCTACTTTAATTACTCAGGCTGTAAGTATAAGACATATCAAAGGCCTTCGGTTGAATAGATGGTGTCCTACTTTGTCACACTTATTTTTCGCTGACGACACCATATTCTTTTTAGCTGACACTATCTCCGAACGTCACAACTTAGCCAACATTTTAAATTTATATTGTGTGGCCACAGGGCAGTTGATTAACCTAAACAAATCAGGTCTTACCTTTACCAAAAACTGTCCTATCTCTTTACAGCATAATATGGCTGCGGAACTTCGTATTCCGGTTTTGCAAAGGACTAGAAAATATTTGGGGCTGCCATCAGATTGGGGAAGATCAAAGAAAGAGGTGTTCTCTTGGATCATAGGAAGAGTTAATGCCAAACTTGAGGGATGGAAAGAGAAATTCATTTCCAAGGGGGGTAAGGAAATCCTTATTAAATCTGTTGTTCAGGCTATTCCACAATATGCGATGACTATATTTCAGTTGCCTATCTCTATTTGTTCATCTATTGAAAAGTGGATTGCCCGATTTTGGTGGAGAACTAATCAGAATAAGGGAGGCGTGCATTGGAAAAAATGGGATGTTTTGAAAGACAGAAAGATGCAAGGACAATTGGGATTCCGCAACATTCTTACTTTGAATAAAGCGCTGCTGGGAAAACAGGCTTGGCGAATGCTAAACCATCCTGACTCGTTATGGGGAGGTCCTTTTAAGGGTTTGTATTTTCACTCAACCGATTTCTTATCAACTGCCAGAGGAACTCAGCCATCTTGGGGATGGCAAAGCCTTCTTAGAGGCAGGGATGCTCGTTTACCAAATCTTTGTTGGTATGTTGGGAATGGAAATCATATTCGAATTCGTGGTAATCGTTGGTTACCGATGGGAATTATCTATGGACCTACAGCTATAGAAGAACCAGTTAAAGTGGCAGATCTTATTGACCAGACTCACCATAACTAGAATACATCAATGATTCAAAGATTCTTTGAAGAACAGGTTGCTACATAAATTCTTTCTATACCAATCGACCTCTTTACTCATAAGACAAACTAGTTTGGTCAACCACATCTACTAGTAAGTATACTGTCAAACGTAACTACCATTCAATTATACAGTCAAACAGCAAGCATCAAGTTTCAAGTGCCTCGACATCTTACCGGAATTCTCAATCTCTAGCAACAAATCTGGTCGATGAAGACCGTCCCCAAACTCCGGACTTTCCCCTGGTCAGTCTGCCAGAATGCCCTTGCAACTCGAGATAACCCGTTTCACCGTCATATCGTTCCAGACCCCTCATGTCCTCTCTGCCAGCAACCTCTCCCTAAAACCATTGAACACATTTTTCTTCAATGTCCCTAGACTAGAGCTATCTGGTCAAATCCGAAGATCGGTTTATTGTCTTCATCTATCACAGCTTCCAGTATCAACTCGTGGTTAACAGAAAAGGTGATTTTACCTGATCACTCACCTAGTTTAGAGGTTGTTGCAAATTTACTTTGGCAAATCTGGCGGAATAGAAATAATTTTGTCTTTCGAAACCAGAATCCAAACCCTTCCCTTGTCATCGATACGACCATGGCACAAACCAGATCTTACAAGCTCTCTGTTGCTGCACCCCAACCATGATCTGGACTGGATCTTCTTAATCCGAATCAGCTTTGGCGACCTCCGAGAAAGGGTGCCCTGAAATGTAATATTGATGGCAGTTATCAGCCGAGTAAACCTGAAGGCTCCATGGCCTGTATTTGCAGAGACGATCAAGGTCGTCTTACTGATGTTTTTTTACTAAGTTTTCCAGCGAACTCACCTTTCGAATCAGAACTCCAGGTGCTTAATATCACCCTCCAACATCTACACCAGCGAGGCCTTCAAGACGTTCGACTAGAACTCGATTCTAATTGCCTTCAGCTCGTCGAGATTGCGCACGGTACAAGATCGCCGCCATGGGAGCTTCAATCTGTGATAGACGAGACCTTCTTTTGATTGTCCACCTTCTCTCACCTCTGTCTGTATCATTGTCGATGCTCATCTAACCTAGTGGCTGACTGGGCTGCAAAAGCCCAATTATCTAACTCGGCCCTCAACTGGAACTTTTCTCCTCCGTTTGTACTGATGGATTTAGTGTATGCAAATGCTTTATTTGCAGGGTGTAAGGTCCCATTATGATCAATATATAAGTTGGTTTCTGTCAAAAGAAAAAAACCGTTGATTTAATTCGACGGTCAAAAACTTGATCTATTGGCCAAATTAAGTTTTAAAGGGCTAATCATGCTTAAGGCATATCCATATGATCGATCAAATAGGTTTGATTTGCGAAAATTTAGATTTAATGTGAGAATTGTGCTTAAGGGCCTAATTAGAGGCTAAATCGCGAATTTCCAAAATTCAGGAATTAATCCACAAAACCGTGAAAATGTAAGGCCACAAAGGTAAAATTGGCAAGGTGAGAAGCCCGGAATCGATCACTGGAGGTCTAGAACCAACCGGCAAGGGGCTGAATCGGCCTATCCCGCTGATCAATAGAATTAGTCAAACCGATTCACGTTTGTTTGACCTATTCTTGATCGATTATGGCCGGTTCCTGCCTATTCTAACCTGTATGGTTCTTATGGGTTCAAAATCTATGCAATTTGGTCCAATTTTGATCCAATTAAGCCAACTAGACCTCATAAATGTAATCTATGAACTCTCTATTGACAAAATTGAGTGATTACTATGAAAAACAACATACTAGAACCATGGGTATAGGAAATCGTGCATTATAGGCTAAAATGAGCAATTTTGCAATTCTATGACTAATTGCAAATTAATGGAAATTTAATTCAATTAATATTGCAATAGATCTATATGACTAATTGCCCATGTGTAGGATCACTTAATGCATTTCAAAGTGTCTAAACTTAGGTTTAAAAAAAAATGAATTGAGATCTAATATTAAAATTGGACCTAGATTCATAAAAATTAATCGTAGTCTTGAATGGGTTAACCTAAAATACTTCAATTAAAGCTCAACAGTTCAATTTTCTTGCCTTCAAGAGAGTAAAGCCCCACAAATTAGAAAGTTCTCATGTGAATTTCTCAAAATTGACCCTAGATTTGGAATTATCACAAGAAAATGAGTGGAAAAAGATTATCTATTTGCAAATCATGAAAAATCGATTTTTGCCCTCTCATCAGGGCTTAAAATGGTAATTCGTTTTTCGATATGGCAATTTGTGAAATTGAATGAACGAGTGGATTTAAAATAGCCCTTACATCAAATGTCATAAAAGGAATTACACATAATTATGACTAAAACAAAAATAATTTTATTTTGGGTTGATTTAGAACCTAAAGCCAAAAAATTCAAAAAACAAGGTTCTTAATCAAAATTTGCAAACTTTTTGACGCACAAATCAAATTGACACTAAAGCAAAGTGTTTTGAGGATTTTTTATTTTTTTTCAATTTTTTTTGTTAAAGTTTAATCAAAAGTCAACTCTTTAGTTGACTTTTTCTAAAATGTTGATTTTCTTTTTTGGTCAAATTTTTTGGATTTTTGAAAAATTAATTTAGCAAAAGTGAAATTAAAGCTAACCAACATCTTTTTTGGATAAAAAAAACTAATTTTTGACCCCGAATTGACTCTTGATCAAAGGGTTGACCAAAAGCCAACTGTTTGATTTTTCAAATTTTTCTTGATGAATAGAAATTTGCCTAAAAGCAATAATGCAAAAAAAAAAAAATTAAAAACGACACTTTTTGGTCAAGAAACAGACTATCACGATCGAAAACTTAAATCTCGATTTTTTATTTTTTTTTTGGCCTTCTTTAACGCGTTAACTAAGAATCAGATGTCAACAGTAAGTACATCATAGAAAATGAGACAAAGGGAGAACAAAAACAGATTGGCTTCTAGGTGTGAAAACAAGCACATACTTCAAGGTATAATCATATTGCAATTTAACTTCAATATTACAACTTTTGACAAGGTCATTTCATTTGAAAGTCCTATACTTCTCAGATTTTTCCACTTTAAGACAATTCTAGCAAGACAAATTTCTTTTCTTCTCCAAAGTGTTAGGTGAAATAGTAAAAAGTTTCATCTCAGAATCAGTTTTCAGGAGGTCCCATAAAACATTGAGAGTAAAGAGAATATTCACCATTATGTTAAAAACCATTTCCTATCTTCTAGTGGTAGTTTCTTATAATTGTCCCTAGGATGAGATAGTTCTACTCTAGGCTGACTACCTTTCATCTATCGATAGCGAGAGACTGTAAATTGATCTTCACAGTACAGAGAATACAGCAAATTTTTGCATCTCAAAAAGAGGACTAACAAACAGCAACAAATCTGGAGAAGATCTCATTGAAAAGAATGTCCATTCTATTGATGTGTACGTAATATTCGACGGCAATGCCACTGACGTGGATAAATTGTTCGTTTATTTCATTACATATGGAACTGCTCCTAGTCATGTGGTCATCCATTTGTTGTACTTTGCCAAGCCGATTGCAAAATCACACTGAAGTATAAGAACAAACCTCATCTACATACGAAAGAAGCAACTGTACCAGGTAAGGCATTACGGCATCTTGAACAGCTTGCAGTGTCCTGGGGAGGTCAATGATCCCATAAGCTTGGCCATCATACAGGGTGTAATAGCAATGTTCAAGGCACCCATCCACCCACCTGCTTTCCGTGAAACCTGAATCCTTTTCCTCGAAGGAGGTGTGAAACAACAAGATGCACAGGTTCAAGAATTCTTGCCCTCACAGCCATGGACTTGTGATAAGCTTTCTCAGGGTTTCCAGACAAATTACTCTAAGTGTGTACGATAATCCACGAGATCATCTCCAGCACGACCGTTGACAGCAAAACTTATCTGGTGCATCATAGCCAAAGCTGTCCATTAACTGTCAGTACCACGAGCATCTGAGACATACAAAGCCCTTGGTCGCCACCACTGTTCACATTGTCATGAAAACTCTTCCCCAGTGGAGAGTTAAAATCCAAGAACATGTGACACAAACCTGGTCATCTGATCAGGCGACTCCTAAGGCTGAGCTGTCAAGAGGCCACTTCCCACAAGCGTTATCGAGAGCACTTTCTGCAAAAGCTCCAACCTTTAGAAGTCTTGACTCAACGGACATTAAATTAAACATCGGATGAATTCGTATCATCAGGAGAACTATATGCTTGCAGCACACACTTCCACGTAGTATTTGGCATGGATCCTCTCGAACACCATCGGGCCTAGACAATGTTGCATAAACTTTTAAAGCAAGACTGAGTCTTACCTGCAACGAAGATATTCAAATCCAAAACATCATGACGAATCAACCTCCAAGATGAATTAAGAACTGTAACGAAGTTTACAAGTCCATGGAATTTGGCTATTATCCGAGAACTTCATACCACCAGAGCAGTTTAGTGGGTGACTGATATGACCACACCCTTTTCATTCAAAGAGGCGCTTTCATTGAATAGTTTCCAGCCAGCATCTGGCCCAACAACACCACCCATCATGCTACCGAAGCGCTACTGTTCTCCGAGGAGGATGTTGATCCTCTCCAAGGACTTCATCATACAGATTAGGTGACGCGGATAGCACAATTTCACTCCCTTGATGATCAATAAGACCCTATTTAATTACAACAAAAGGAATGAGCATTGCGAGCAAAACAATTATCTTAAGACAATTATCTTAAAGCAATAAAAGGATTGCTTAATGTTTAAAAAGTGTTTGACCTGTGTTTTTTGACGGAAATTGATTAAGAGAGGGAACTACTGATAAAGCGTGCAACAAAACCAGCCCATTACTATCACCTGTAACTACCTTAAATTGATAAGTAAGTCGAGAATCTTGGCATAGAAATAATGTTTGTACTATTGGTGTGATGTTGTTGACACCTTATTTTTGTTAAATACAAGAAAAAAAAAAGTGCAGTAGTATTAAGCATGAATAATTAGGCCACAAAAATAATGAGAGTAGGGAATTCTTTATCTTTTCAGGCTCAATTCTCTTTTCTTTTAGGCCTAGTTTTATTTCTTTTTTAGCCCATCCGAATTTGCAAAGCCCCAGCCAAAGTCTTTTGCCTCTCTTCCTTTGCTCGCGTTGGTCTCTTCCCCATTTGCGCGCTTGCAGTGACTGAACTAAAGGAAATCGCGCGTCCCGGTGAAAGAACGACGGCTGAGGTGAGCGGATCCAAGACCTTCTAGAAGGTTTAGCTGGCTCAGATTGTTAGATGTATGCCCTAAAGGAATTGATTAATTAATTATTTGTTCATTTAATTAATTAATTAATACTTGTTAATAAATTATATATATATATAGCTCCATGCATGTGCACGAAGCACATGCATGAAACTTGGATGGTCAGCAATCGCTGACCATCATCCACGAATTCGTGCATGAACGGTCAGCAACGCTGACCATCATCCACGAATTCGTGCATGAACGGTCAGCGAGTTGCTGACCATCATGCACGATTGTTCGTGCATGAGTGGGAGCGATCAGCAACAGTTGCTGATCGAGGCGATTAGCAACCGTTGCTGATCGTCCATCGATCAGCAACCGTTGCTAATCGGTTTATATTTTTTAGTTTAAAAAGAGTTGTTTTTGTGACACTTAAAGGGGTTGAAGAAACAGAGAAAATGTGGGTGTGCATTTGTGTTTTAGAGAGAAAATGCTTTGCTGAAAACAGAGAGCAAATTGTGTGCGTGTTCTTGTGTTTTTGAGACGCAAGAAAGAAGAACATTATCTCGTTCAGGCCGTGACTATTATACATCAAGGATATGACGGTTTGTTTCCACGTGATTGCTAGCACGATCGAAGTGATGAATATCTGAAATTCTCTCTTCCGTTCGACGTTCGTTGTTGGTGTGTCTGAACTAGAGGTCCGACACTTGTGGGACTTGAACTGTAGAACATCCGAACCGACTTGTTTAAAGTGCGCTTCGAGAGGTAATTCGTTTAACTCCCTTTTATGATTAGATTTTTTATTAAAATGCACGAACAACGCCTTAGGAGAATCATGTGTAAAATATATATTTGTTTCCGCTGCATTTATTTCGTTAATTTTTCTTATACATGATTCATGAAACCCCAACAGTGGTATCAGAGCCAGGTTTAGGCGTTTCGTGCGTTTAATTGATTTATAGTTCAAATATATTTTTGCATTCTAATGGCCAATTTACTTTTGTTAAGAGAATTGGTTCTCTTGCTCTTATGTGGCCTATAGAAGTTGATTGATTTATGTGATAAATTTAATCAACAAAGCAAAAATTAGAACTAAATCAATTTTGAATCAAAAATCCGTAACTTGTTATACTTGATGTTTATATTTTGCAAATGATATACAGAATTTTATGCATGCCTTCCAGAGCTTTAAATTTTGAATTTATGGCTCGTAAGGAAGGGTGGTGATCATGGAAAAATCCTAATTGTTGTGATTGTTGTATGGATGAATGTATGATGATTACAGGTATTCTTTTTGGGGATGTAATTATTAAATGGAGGCTGCGTCCTTCCTTTTATTTTACTTTAATTTCTTGATATGTAAATTTAGTATAGTTTAGTATTTCAATTGTTGATGTAAATACTACAAGAGAGGAGGAGCCATTGGAGGAGCCATTAAACCGGTGAGCTCTTTGGGCCCAGTCTTTGAAGAGTTCAAAGATTGAAGAAAAAGTGAAGAGCAGGTCCATATAATTAAAACATTAAAATGGCTAAATGGGTCTCTTTGGCTCGAGACCCATTGAACCATAATTCCATGATCACCACATAGGATAGATATTATGTGATATCTATTTATTTATTGTGTTTATAATATCGTGCATGTTAAACCGGTTAATGTGCAAAGTGAGACCGTTAATAACGACCAAAATCTCCTTACAAAGAATATTAAGTCGAAACGGGTTTCGGACTCGTGGCCTTCCATCGTCGTGGTTTGATCTAATATTATAGTAGTTAACTAACCGGTTATGGATACATAGGGGTTAATTACCATTTATAATATTGGACCACTCCATTATGCATATGATCTTTGTGGGGTTGGAGCCAAATGATTTCTAATAACGTCAGGTGAGTGAATCATTTGTGTTTTCAATACTTGCATAAGACGATGGGCTAGACTTAACTATGATCATGATACCAATAACTGTTAGGTGAGGCTTTCATGGTCTAGAGGCCGAAGTTATGATTGGGACTCGCATATGATGCGTTGAACAAGCTGGTTCACTCACTAAGTTCATAGGACACCAATAAGCTGTTAGGTGAGGTGGACTTTGGACTGGTGGGACTCAATCCCCACTAGTAATCTTTACCCAACAAAGATTACCGCTTCCCATCTTAAGGAGTATGGGATTCGAATATAAATTTAGTGGGAGGATCTATTTCATTTAAAGGCCAAAATGAAATATTTACTTTGAAAGATACAACGGCTAACAATTTATTTTCTGCAACAGATATATTATTACTCTGAAAATGGTGACCACAAACCCACTCGATTCTATACTTGACAAGAATTGTTTGATTTGGACCCAATTTCACTGATCGGGTAAGGAATTTGAGAATTGTTCTCAATTCAGAAAAAATTGGGTATGTGCTTGATGAAAAGATGCCAACCTCCTTTTCTAAGGGTGGGACCCAAGAGGAGCGTGTCACTTATGATAAGTGGCGTGATGATGACTTAAAAGTTAGGTCATATATGCTTGATTCTATGAATAATGAATTACAGAAGAAGTATGAATCTATGGAAGATGCTGCGTCGATCATTTTGCACTTAAAGGAATACTTTGATGAGAATGGTCGAACCTCTAGATATGAGATATCTAAGGCATTGTACCGTATGAGGATGGCTAAAGGATCATCTGTTAATCATCATGCTTTGAAAATGATCTGGCACATTGAAGAATTGGCTAGGCTGAATCTCGTTATGGACAATGAGTTAGCTGTGAATTTGATCCTCCAATCTTTACCCAATTCCTTCTCTGGTTTTGTCCAAAACTTCCACATGCATAAGATGGAGAAAACTCTTGCTGAGTTACATAGCATGCTGGTAGTTTATGAGAAGGAAATGCATAACACGAGGCCAAATATAGTGGCTATGGCTAAGGCTTCTTCTTCAAAGGGTAAGACTGTTTTAAAGAAAAATAAATGGAAGAGCCCTGCCAAACCTGTTATGCAACCAAAACCCATGATTGATAAAGGGAAATGTCATTACTGTGGTGTCAAAGGGCACTGGAGGAGGAACTGTAAGAGGTACCTCGCGAGCTTGAAGGTCAAGCCCAAGAACCAACCTTATGAAGGTATGGTGTCTATGCTTATTGAAACTAATCTTATGGTTAGTGCTGAATCCAGCTCATGGGTTCTAGATTCTGCTGCAACTTCACATATTTGTATGTCTTTGCAGAATCTGGAAATAAGCGAGGATGCTAGGGCGAAATGAGATTGTCTGACGTTTGCCAATGGAGCAAGAGTTGCTGCATTAGCTATAGGGACTTTTCGTTTATGTTTGCCTTTTGGACATGTATTGGTTTTAAAGAACTGTTTGCATTATAAGAATGTTGTTAGGAACATCATCTCTATACCTCGTCTGGGTAAAGAGAATTATGAATTTTCTTTTGCTGATGATGTATGTTCTATTTATCATAATAGAATATGTGTTGGTTCTAGCTTATTAACCAACAATCTTTATACCATTACAATGTCCGGTAATGCGATTACCAATGTCAATAAGCAAAATAGAATTGATATAAATGCCATAACTAATAAACACCCTAGAGACGGTCCAAATAAAAAGTATATTTGGCATCTCCGATTAGGTCATATTGGAGAATACATAATTAACAAGTTGAGTAATGGTGGATACATTGATCATTCAAATTTTGAGTCGTACTCAACTTGTGAGGCATGTCTTCTAGGAAAAATGACCAAAGCGCCTTTTGTGGGACAAAGTGCGCAAACTGCTGACATATTAGGATTAATACATACAGATGTATGTGGACCAATTAATGAAACTGCTAGAGGTGGTTATAATTACTTCATTACCTTCACCGATGATCAGTCACGGTATGGTTATTTATACCTCATGAAGTATAAATCTGAATCCTTTGAAAAGTTCAAGGAATTCAAGGTTGAAGTTGAGAAACAAACAGGAAAATGTATTAAGGCTCTTCGATTAGATCGAGGAGGTGAATACCTTAGTACTGAATTCCTAGACTTTCTTAAAGAGAATGACATTTTATCACAATGGACACCTCCTGGAACTCGAGAACATAATGGTGTATTTGAACGAAGAAATCGTACTTTATTAGATATGGTACGATCTATGATGAGTTACACCGATTTGCCAATATCCCTTTGGGGATATGCCCTTGAGACAGCTGTATATATACTGAATAGAGTGCCGTCCAAATCTGTTCCAACTACGCCCTATGAGATATGGCATAGTAGGAAACCTAGTCTTAATCATATTAAGATTTGGGGTTGTCCAGCTTTTGTGAAAAAGCTGAAAGTGGAAAAATTGGAGGCAAGATCCGAACAAGGTCGCTTCATTGGATATCCAAAGGAAACTCTTGGATATTATTTCTATTTTCATTCAGAACAAAGAATTTTGGTATGCAAGCACGCTTCTTTCTTGGAGAATCGGTTCATCCAAGAAAGTGGTCTTTGGCGGAAAATAGTCTTACAAGAAGAAAATAATGAAGTATCAAACAACCGAGTTCATATACCAATCTACGATTCGGTGGGAGCTTCGATACACAACCTCTTAGGAGAAGTGCGAGAATGGCTCGCCCACCGCTCGTTATAGACACTCGGTTGATCATATTGAACCATTATTCATTGTGAATGATAGTGATCAACCCGGTGATCCTAAAACCTATGAGGAGGCGATGTTGGACATCGATTCTAGTAAATGGCTAGAAGCCATGAAATCCTAAATGGATTCAATGTATTCTAATGAGGTATGGACCTTGACTGACCTACCTGATGGTATTGTACCAATTGGCTGTAAATGGATCTTCAAGAGGAAGATGAATGTTGAAGGTCAAATTGGAATTTACAAAGCACGGCTGATGGCGAAAGGATATCGTCAAAAGAAGGAATTGATTATGACGAAACTTTCTCACATGTGGCCATGCTAAAATCCATTCGGATTATGTTGGCTATAGCGCACACCTTGATTATGAGATATTCCAGATGGATGTCAAAACGGCTTTTCTAAATGGTTTTCTCGATGAGGACATCTATATGGAACAGCCACAAGGTTTTGAATCCAATAGTGAAAGCAGAAGGTGTGTAAGCTTAAGAGATCTATTTATGGACTCAAACAAGCCTCCAGAAGTTGGAACATCCGTTTTGATGAGGTAATCAAATCGTTTGGCTTCATCAAAAATCCGGATGAACCTTGTGTATATAAGAAGATCAGTGGGAGTGCAATTGCAATTCTGGTTTTGTATGTCGATGATATACTTTTGATTGGAAATGATGTACCAATGATATTATCGATAAAACTATTCTTATCACAGAAATTCTCCATGAAAGATTTAGGAGAGGCAACCTACATTTTAGGTATCAAGATCTATAGAGATAGATCAAGACGATTGATTGACCTCTCACAATCTACGTACATAGACAAAGTGTTAACAGGGTTTAACATGCAATGTTCCAAGAAAGGATTATTGCCTTTTAGGCAAGGGATTTGTCTTTCTAAGGAGATGTGTCCCAACACTCCTGAAGAAAGAGAGCGGATGGAAAAGATACCATATGCATCTACTATTGGAAGCATAATGTATGATATGCTATGTACTAGACCTGATATCACGCATGCTGTAAGTATTACTAGCAGATATCAGTCTGATCCAGGAGAAGAGCACTGGATAGCAGTCAAGAATATTCTTAAGTACTTGCGAAAGACTAAAGATTTATTCTTGATATATGGAGAATGAGAATTTAAAGTTGTAGCTTATACTGATTCCGATTTTCAATCGGATCCTAATGATTATAAGTCTACGTCTGGGTTTGTCTTTACATTCAATGGTGGTGCAGTTAGTTGGAAAAGTTCTAAACAAAGCATAACTGCCGATTCCACCACTAAGGTAGAGTATGTAGCTGCTTCTGAAGCAGCAAAGGAAGCCGCTTGGATGAAGAAGTTTATTTCTGAACTTGGAGTCGTTCCTTCAATTGAGCAACCAATCACATTGTTTTGTGACAACAATGGGGCGATAGCTCAAGCTAAGGAACCAAGGTCTCACCAGAAGTCCAAGCATATTGAAAGACGCTTCCATCTCATCAGAGAAATTGTTAGGAGAGGTGATATCGCCTTGCAGAAAATTGCCTCAGCAGAAAACGTGGCAGATCTCTTCACTAAGGCCTTACCTCAGTCTTCTTTTGAAAGACATATTGACAAAATGGGTTTGAGGTACCAGACAAGTTGGCTTTAGTGCAAGTGAGAAATTGTTAGATGTATGCCCTAAAGTTGCTATGTAATAGTTACATATTAGGGATTTCAGTTGTACTTTCATTATTATTATTTAATTAATGGCAATGACGTATTCATTCATTTGTCCAATTATTTTATATTGATGAATGATTCCATGAGATCAGTTGCAACTAGACCTATTCTTGAGATGTCGAGAATATATATGACGGGTTCATAGTTAAACTGAATCTTTAAATCGTTCCCAGTCGATGGATTATTGAGTGGATATTAATAATCCTGTTGAGACCGATGTGTTCTTAACTTCGCCATTAAGTATTGGATACTTAAGGGAATGATGAGTCACATGTCATTGGGTATTATGATGCCTGAGTTAGAACACAGGTGTTTATATTAGACAAATTCACTGAACGTGACGCATATGGAACGATTAGCGACATGGAAGCTTTTAGCGTGGTCAATGTCTAATTGTTCATGCTTTGGTCTTGTGTAAATAATCCTTAGACCGAGGCACAGTGTTAACTTGTGTATCGAACAACTATGGTTCACGGGTGCACATAATGCCGAGTCGTCGATCCATCTTTATACTTGATGGTCATAGTTTGTTCATATACGAAGTTACACGTGTGCGCAATATGGAATCCGTCTCCTTGTTATATGCAAGGTATGATAATGATGTCCTATGCGATCTAATTGTGACACTGCATTGAAATCCTCGGCCGGGGTTGTAACCGAGAATAAATTGTTTATGTCTCGAATAAAATGCATGTCAATTATATTTGTGCATATGATCGAATTAATGACTTGACAAATATTCCATGGTCTTTGTCTGATCGGGACATAGTAAGACAGAGGGATTGAATTACACTGTAGCCAAAGCTGACAGGTTCATTATGTTATTAAAGTATTCACACTATCTGGGTAGTCATGACATATTGCTAGATGTCAACCGTGGCTTGTAGGACCTAAAAGATTAATCGGGACAATTAATTCTTTTGGATGTACTAATGTGTTAGTACAAGTCTTACTACCAGCTTAGTGATGAACCTAGGGATGTCACACACCATAAACAATTAGAATGACGTGGAACAAGAGAGAAATATTATTGCAAATGTGTTTGCAATTACTGCAATCGAATTGAGTCGATTTGAAATTAAATTAAATGAGATTTAATTTAATTTGTATTATAGTCACGAACCTACTTGCATATGATGCACACGCATGCCCAAAGTGGATATATGTTAACATATCAAACAAGTTGGCTTTAGTGCAAGTGGGAGTGTTAGATGTATGCCCTAAAGGAATTGATTAATTAATTATTTGTTCATTTAATTAATTAATTAATACTTGTTAATAAATTTTATATATATATATATAAAGCTTCATGCGTGTGCACGAAGCACATGCATGAAACTTGGATGGTCAGCAACCGCTGACCATCATCCATGAATTCGTGCATGAACAGTCAGCAGTTGCTGACCATCATGAACGATTGTTCGTGCATGAGTGGGGACGATCAGCAACGGTTGCTGATCGTCCATCGATTAGCAACCGTTGCTAATCGGTTTATATTTTTTAGTTTAAAAAGAGTTGTTTTTGCGACACTTAAAGGGGTTGAAGAAACAGAGAAAAGGTGGGTGTGCATTTGTGTTTTAGAGAGAAAATGCTTTGCTGAAAACAGAGAGCAAATTGTGTGCGTGTTCTTGTGTTTTTGAAATGCAAGAAAGAATAACATTATCTCGTTCGGGCCATGACTATTATACATCAAGGATACGACGGTTTGTTTCCACATGATTGCTAGCACGATCGAAGTGGTGAATATCCGAAATTCTCTCTTCCGTTCGACGTTCGTTGTTGGTGTGTCTGAACTAGAGGTCCGACACTTGTGGGACTCGAACTGTAAAACATCCGAACCGACTTGTTTAAAGCGCGCTTCGAGAGGTAATTCGTTTAACTCCCTTTTATGATTAGATTTTTGATTAAAACGCACGAACAACGCCTTAGGAGAATCATGTGTAAAATATATATTTGTTTCCGCTGCGTTTATTTCGTTAATTTTTCTTATACATGATTCATGAAACCCCAACACAGATTTGGTTACGCAATGGAAAGAGAATCACGTTCTTTTGAGGGGAGAGTGCTCGCTGAACAGGATAAGCGAGGAACCGAGAAAGAAAAAAGAGGAGGAGCACTCGCTGGTTTTTGGGGGGAGGAAAACTGAGAAACTGAGGAGGAAACACAGAGAATTCTCTCCAAGAATAGTCCGATTTAAGGGATTTTACCGGTGTCTCTTTCTGAGTTGGCCAGAGATTGCACCACATCCTTAATCGCCGGCCATTGTTTTCTCACAGCTGAACGAAAGAAGCTGACCAAGGCGGTTCGTCACTAGGAGGAAAAGATATTGACGGGGTATCCAAGCCCTTGCGATCACGTCTCCGGCGATCTCATTCCGTCAAGCGAACCAAGTAAGCTCTCTCTGTCTCTCGGACAGGCTCTGCACATCCCCTGTTTTGGCCGACAATGAAGCACCAAATCGGTGGATAGGTCCCTGAGAAAATCATGGTGAAAGAAGGTTTGTTTGCTTTTATTAATAATGATTTAGGACTGTGCGCGTTGTTAGGTTGAGAATCACTTGAAAATCAAATCGGACACCTGTTTTTGAAATCGCATGATAACTCTTTGGACGAAATGCCTCAATGACGAACCGAATTTTATTCTGTAAGACCGAGGCTTAGGAGCTCTACGGTATCCTCGATTTGTTTCTATATTGCTGTATTGTTACTGATTTTCGTATTTTTCTTTTCTGTGATTTTGTGGCATATACTTCATCGTTTAGGTCGGCCGTGTACTTTGCCCATCCACCAGAGATTTTTCCTGCACCAGCGAAGCCACCCCGAGGGTGATGGTCATTGACTAGGGTTCGAGGCTCTAGTCCGTTCTGATGTGCATATATTTGTGTTTTCTTGTTAGCCTAATCTGGTTATGATTGATTTTGGAGCGTGAAAGCTCCTCACCAGAAGCGGTCTGGCTTAGATGGCCGACGGGTAGATCGGTTGTGGGTTGAGTTTCGGCGGAGGTCTGAGCTCCGATGGGTGCTCGTCTGAAAAAAAAAAATGGTGTCCTGTGAGCTTCGGTGAGGATGCAGGGAGGAAGAAGGATCCCGGGGAAGAAGAAGATCTGCAGCCTGTAAGGGGAAGAGAAATAAATAAATAAATAAATAAAATTGAAAATGAAAACAAAAAAAAAAGGGAAAGAAAGAAATTCGGGTGTAATAATCTGGGTTGGCTCGGAGTCGGGTAGGACGGATCGGGCCTGGTGATTGGGTCAGATATATTAGGGGCCAGAATTTTGATTGTTGGGCTCAAGCCACTGCAAAGGCTCAAGCCCATCAAATTGAAATTGGATTAGATGGGTCTTGTATGTATTCTCAAAATATAAAGTGTAATCAAGGAAGAAATCATTATTGTACTTATTTTTGTTTTGTTTTGAAGAAAATTATTGTACTACAAAATTAATTTCTAATCCATAAGATACGATGATGTATGTTCAAGTGTCATGTGGTCATGTGTTACCAATATCACTAGCCTTAATTTTAGTCACTAGAGAATCCTTTTGTAGCAATTTGATTATAATGAAAAGAATGAGGGGTCACGAGGATTTCGTTATTAGTCTCAAAGCCACTATTTCTTACAATTTTTCATGTTTCAACTTGAATTGATCTAAACTGATCCATTTACTATTAATTTTTTGATTGACTAATCATTTATATTAAAATGGGTGAAGAGTCAAATTTTTTGTCACTTCCTCATGGGAGATGAATAAAGATAATTTTGAATCATAGCTCTCAATTATTTTTATCATCCCTCACTGTAATAACATCTCATGGTTTGCAGCGATAATTTGGTATATCTACTATACAGCCATTAACTAAAATATTTCTATGGTTAACTAATTGGCGAGCTTGAGGAATAGTCAAAGCCATACCCAATCGGAAAAGGATGTTATCCAAACACATTTCAAGTAATTGAAGTAAAACCTCACTTATTGACCCTTTTGCTTTTCCAAGGATACAAATGTATTCTAGTAATTGTCATTTTGTAAGACCATAATGAAAACGCAATTTTTGTTTTTCTTCCAGATGAATATGATTTTGAGATTTTTTTTTCCCAAGCATTATTAGTTTCTAAGATCACTTCTGACTTTAGGATTTTTACCAATTAGTCTCGGTAAAGCCCCAAGACGGCGCATTTTTTTGAAACAAGGCCCTCGGTAATGCAACATAAAGACTCCTTTATCTTTGAAATTGATAAACCTAAAATATAACCAAACTAAATTAAATGATAAATGAATAACAAGAAAAAGTCAAAACAAAAAAGTGACCTTTGATAAATGGGAAAAAAGCCTTTCCAATGGTCTTTGATTTCAAAAAGAGATTATCAATCATGTAAAAAATCAAAACAAATAGAAAAAATCCGGCTATCGGAATCAAACCGATGGCCATCGCATTGCAAATGCGATGCTCTAACCTCTGAGCTAAGCAGGCTCAAAAGTAGTAGAAATTGTACATGTACATGCATAGAAATTTAGTAAACTCGTGGGATCTTTTATATTAATATGAAGTATTCATCATTAGCTATTCATAATGAATATAATGAATATGGACTCATATGAATTGAATATTGAATAAAGTTGGCTTTAAAGCTACATTTGGTAATTAGGATAAAATTTATGATATGATAAAATTTATCATATTTTGTGTTTGATGCATACTCAAGATAGGATATAGTAGAATGCAAGAAGAATATAGATTAGATAAAATTATCTCATGGGGGAGGTGGGATAATGTGAATAAGATTTAGGATAAACACAATAGAAAAGTTATTTTTCTCGAACAACATGTTAGATTAAAAAATCAAAATGATATTTTAATAAAAATAATACTTGAATTACAATATAAAAAATTCAACATAACAAAAAATAATATATATCTTTTAATTTAGTCTTATCTTTATTTATATATTTGAATTCTATCTTATAAATTCAATATATATATATATATATATATATATATATATATATATATATATATTATTTATATTATTTATATTTACTACATATTTTAGGTAATTTAACGTTTTAGATATATTATTACAATTTACAATTTCAATAAAATTTTAAAAGAGAATGATGATAGGGGAAGAGAGAATTAAAAAAGAAACTAACTGAAAAAAGGGAGGAATTTTTTTTTGTAAGAATAAAATAAAAAAAAGCAAATAAAACAAAGTAAACAAGAGTGTCACAAGAGATTTTTACCATATTTGTGTGTAAAATTTTGGTTCATTTATATTGATATATTATTTATACCAAATAATATGCGTGATATGATATAAATATATCTAATTTTATCATCAAACATTGGATTAGATATAGAAAAATCTTTGAATTTCATATCCTATACTATCAAGTCCCATCTTGGTTAAAATGTTATACAACCAAACGTAGTCTATCTAGTTATTTTTGCTAGTGATTTTTCTGTTTGTGATTATATATATTTTGGTATTTGATTTATTCCAAAATTATCTATTTGCTTATGTCTTTTTTCCTCAAATGAAGGAATCTCATGGGATTTGGGGAAATCCCACGATATAAGATTTTCCAATTTTAGTTTTTTGAAGGAAACCAGTTTAACAAGTTAACAAGTTTCCTTGAAAAAAGTTAAGGTGAAGATTTTCCAATTTTAATTTTATAAAATTGGATTTTGGAATCTAACCGCACCGTCACCTACCCTTTTCCCATCTCTAAAATGGGTTGATCGAGGAATAGTAAACAATGTTGAATAATCCTTCATTAAAGTATCACATACATGAAAACAAAGAATGTCCACGTAGGCATCCTTTATCAAGGATGTGCGGCATACTGATTTGTCGATCACATTATGCTGCTAACATTTGGAAAAACCAAGATTTAAGTGCATAAAATTAAGGACAGCTTGTGATCTGTTCAAATCTTATCTCTTCAGTAATTTCATATAGAGTATTGGCGGGGTATCCCTCTATCTATCATGATCAAAAGTCACTTCTATTTAAGTGCGTCAACATCGCCTGTCTAAGCACTTAAAAAACAAATGCTTATGCAGATTAATTAGTAGTACTCTAAAGGATAGAGAGTTTATGTGGGAATAGAGATGGAGAGAGAGAAAATAAAACCGATGGATGGGTATCCGATCAGTTACCAATTTTGCCCGTCTGAGAAAGACCTCTTCTTCCGTTACGTCACGAAGAAGGTGGAAGGCAAGGCAAATTAGAGGCCGTTCCTCCTTTTTTGCCAAAGGTCGACATTTATGGTGATGATGATCAGTAGGAGATCTTCGATGTGAATTTGGAGGAAAGTTTCTATGTTTTCACCAGGTTAAAGATGATCAAGTCTAGGGTGAAGAGGAATACCGATTCTCATAATTGGAGCAGTGAAATTAAGGGAACAATCGTGAACAGTCAAGGTGACACCGTCGGTTACAACAAGCAATTAACTTCTAAGTCATCAACCGGTAGCGAGGGACATAAAAGGGACCTTGGACCATGCATGAGTACTCTATGATGGGTCAAGAGGCATTTTAAATTGCTGAAATTAATTTTCTTGATGGAAAATATAGTTGAATGAGGTTATTCTTGATGATTATTACCATAGATTGTAGAAACCTACTATCTGTTCGTACTATTTGTCTGTTGCTCTCAGGATTTGGCATTGTTATTTTCTGTTATTTCAATCATTGTCACAATTTTTTTCATCATATTACGATTTTTCATTAGATCTCTTTCCTCCCCTAACTTTTGTTTAGTTATTTTCTTTATTTCTGTATACATCTCGATGACTTTTTCTCACATTTATCTTCCTATTGTAGTTAGTCGTGTGTGCAATCACAAACCTCAAAATGCTAGAAAAATAAGTTCGGACGTGATAATGATTGAATCGACCGAAGAACATTGCCAAGGGAAAAATATCAGAAAGTTATATTTCCCCTCAACATTCGTCCATTGTTTCCGAAGCCTATACTTCAAAGCCGCCAATCGTGAATTTAGCTTTGTCCGATTAACCTGTCCACATTAACCATGTAGCTCGACATCAAATGTTGTACGTACCACCACCAATGCCTATGTCTATGGTTGGTAGCACTCCATCAAACCAAATCAGGAATGAGCTGATGCATCAACCACCGAACAAGATCGTCATTATTATCCTGTGATGTGGTACTTGATAACTTTTGAAGGAAGCACGACAAAGGTCTATGCGCTTCTATCTTCATCAATCCAAGCTGCTAATGCTCAAGATAGTCATAACGACATCGGCAATGGGATTATCTGGTAATGCATTGCTAGATAACCTTAGAAGAAAACCCATCAGAGGTCGATGTGCCTCCACCTTTGTCAACACAAGCTGCTAGTGCTTGAGATGATAACCATAACAATGTTGGTTTTCATGGCTCACCTCTGACGGTGGCCGCAGCGGAGGTGGGGGCATCAACTCTAGAGCAACCACAGGCGACCAGACCAGAATTAGGATCATTTGATCGATATGATGAATTGAGAAAGCTTTTGAGATATAGATGATCCAGTGTGAATTTCTTATAGAAGTAGAAACTTTAGTTTTATATGATCGGTGATGTTTACTATAAAGTCTTCCACGTAAATATTTTTTGACCCGTCGTGATGTGGAGAAGACGGTTTGCAAGTTATTCTATCAAAGAGTAATTACTAAAAATTGTTGTTGTTTCTGATTAACTTTTATTATTATAATCTAATCGAATACCCTGAGTCAGGCAATTTATGTGTCATATAAGCTTTATTCTTTGGTGGATCCTGCACGATGTTTGCCGATTAAAAAAAAAAAGGGTAACATGCATGATTCACCAAGAATATTTGCAGCTTATGGTCTGTTTTTTTTTTTTTCTTTTTTTTTGATCAGAAAGGGTGATATATTGATAATAAAACGTCACGTGGGAAAGAAAGAGCAACCCTGAGCTAGGGCATCGTTACAAAGGATGTCGAGCATCACTTGAGGAGGGGAGACAAGCCAAGTGGAAGAAAGAGATCCTCGTCCGTGGGCCTTAGCAGCCCAGTCTGCTAGGGCATTGGCCTCCCAACGGCAGTGCTGCACACGGAGATGAGAGAAGCGTCGAAGGAGATCGAAGCATTCGGTGAAGAGGGCTCAGCACTCCCACGGCGGCAGGCGGCACCGATTGAGGGTTTCGACGAGGATGATACTGTCGGACTCCACGACCAGGTGGGAATCTGTTAAATGTTGTTGTATCAAAGTCTTTGAGAGAGAAAAGTAACGCTTGGATCTCTGTCTTGAGAGCAGAAGAGGCGGATACAAAACGTGTGAGGCCTCTGAGCAATCTACCCGAGTGGTCGCAGGCAATACTAGCGATCGAGCCTCTTTGATTCGCTGTGGGGAAAGAGCCGTCCAGGTTGATCTTCAACGAGCCCTGCTGTGGGGGTTGCCAAGACCGATTAGGGTTCAGCCAAGAGGAATGGCTCGTGAAGTCCTTCTGATGGATTCGTTTCTGGAGATTGGCCAGAGCAAAAGCGGAGTCAACAATCTGATCTAGGGAGATCCGAAAGCGGCGAAAGACAAAATGGTTCCGAGCCTTCCAGATTTCCCAAAGAAGGCCCGCAACTTGCTCAAAATCTGGTAAGCCTCTGTTCTGATTGAGGAGATAAGCTAGCTACGAGTCCATTCGGTTAGGGCTGTAAGCATAAACATTGAGCTGAACTTGGGAATGGTTCCATATACGTTGAGTCCATGGGCAATGCAAAAAAAGGTGTTCTGTAGTTTCTGGGGAGGTAGAGGAGCAGAGAACACAGACCGGGTCCGGAGTGATCCTTCGACGGAAGAGATTGTCCTTCGTTGGTAATGCGTTTTGACAGACAGACCACAGAAAATTACGGATTTTGGGTGCTGTCTGAGCTTTCCATATCTGCTTCCAGACATGCTTTGGTGGTTGGTAGGAAGAAGAAGCATGAGGTTGTACCTGCTGGCATGTAGATTGATGAATAACATTATATCCACTCTTTACAGAATAGATACCATCCTGAGTGCCTGTCCATATGAGTTTATCTGCAGTTGATAGTGGCCAAATTTTTAACTGAATGATCTACTTGTACAGTGGGATCATCAAAGAAGCGATGCAGAAGGGCGACATTCCAGTTATTCAAAGAGGGGCATATAAGACCAGCCACAGTTGGAGGTTCATCTCGGAGAGCTAGACCACCTAGAATTTCGACAGGTAACCATTTATCCTTGCGTACCATTATTGATTGGCCATTTCCCACTGACCATTAAAGCTTTGGACTAATGGAATCTCTACCTAATAGGATGCTCAGCCAACCCCAGGAAGGTCTGTGACCTCTATCCGCATGCCAGAAGGTTTTGGAAGGAAAGTACAAACCTTTAAACACACGGCTCCACAACAATGAAGGATCTTGGAACAGTCGCCAAGCCTGCTTGCCCAGGAGGGCCTTATTAAAGGTCAGAAAATCTCGGAATCCCATACCTCCATTATCTTTTTTTGCTTTCAATAGATCCCAGTGTTTCCAATGAATGCCAGATTTATTGTTGTTAGTTTTCCACCAAAACCTGGATATTTTCTGTTCAATGGATCTACATATAGAAACTGGGACCTTAAATATAGACATAGCGTACTGAGGTAGGGCTTGAACAACTGATTTTAAAAGAACCTCCTTACCCCCTTTTGAAATGAAAGACTTTTTCCACCCCTCCAGTTTTGCATTTACCCTGTCAAGGAGCCAAGCAAACATGTCCTTTTTTGAGGAATCCCAATCCAAAGGTAATCCTAGGTATTTACCTGATTTTTCCAAAATAGGAACCCGAAGTTCACTAGCCAGGTTAATCTTAAGAGGCTGAGGGCACGATTTCCCCATAAATAGACCATATTTGTTTTTGTTAATGGCTTGACCAGTGGCTAGGCAGTACTGATTGAGGATATTATCGAGATTTTGGCATTCGCTAGTTGTACCCTCCACGAAAAAGATAGAATCATCAGCAAAAAGGAGATGAGATAAAATAGGGCACCATTGATTGAGTTTTATACCCCTAAGAGAGCCCATGTCAACAGCTTGTAGGATAAGAGAGGAGAGCAGATTTGCCACCAAGATAAATAAATAGGGGGATAGAGGGTCACCCTAGCGAAGACCCCGAGATGGCTGAAAAGAAGGTAGCAGTTCGCCATTAAATTTGACACTAAGAGAGGTAGAAGATACACAGTGCATAATCTAGGAAATCCATTTATCTTGAAAACCCAGCTGACAAAGATAGGCAGCCAAGAAATCCCACTCCATCATGTCGTAGGCCTTCTTCATATCCACTTTCAATATACCCTGAAACTTTTTCTTGCTATTTCGAGTTTTTATTTGATGTAGAACCTCCTGAACAATGAGTATATTGTCTTGTATTTGTCTGCCTGATACAAAGGCACTTTGTTCTTGGGAGATTAACTTAGGTAGGCAAGTTTTCAGGCGATTTGCTAATATTTTGGATATGATTTTGTAACTAAAGTTACATAAGCTAATTGGGCGAAACTAATCTAACCTTTCAGGGTTTGGAAGCTTGGGGATTAGCGAGATGGAGGTCTTGTTTATTTCCGCTGGCAGCACTCCTGAACTCAAGAAGGTGTGAACCATCTAAAAAACATCGTCCTGAATGATATCCCAGTGATGGTGGTAGAAGAGGCCGTTCAAGCCGTCGGGACCGGGAGCATTGGTCACACCCAACTGAAAGGTAGCCTGTTTTACCTCTTCCCTTGTAAGTTCAGCAGTCAGAAAAGTGTTCATTTCAGCTGTAACTACTGTAGGACATTGAGCTAGAATAGGACCAAATGCAATTATTTTTCCAATAACTCTGATTTTATCACGGGTTGAGCAGCTCATTTGTATTCGTAACTCCAATTAATTTTCTTGTTAGTGGTTTTCAATCTGGTTTGTTTGCGAGTTAAAATATTATATGAAATTTGTGGCCGGAGTTTTGATTAATTTCCATGGATGCTCGTTTTTCGAGGAAATCGTGAGACCCGTCATGGCCTATAAAGTTACTTTGAATCGAAGATGCTGTAATTTGAACTCATAATTTACCGGATCCAACTGAAAGCTAAATAAATTAAGCGAACTCTTGTGATTTGATTAATTTTTAAATCATTGCACTGGGAAAAATTTCAAATCGATCTCGACACCATGGCGTGTCAACAATTATGCCGAGTTAGTAGAAGATGAAAAGTAAGGACATGTATTATCTTTTTAGCAAAAAACAAGAAGAAGAAGAAGAAACAAAGAAACAAAGAAACAAAGAACATGCATTATCTTTTATTTCGGATTAAATTTTTCATTTACATTAATTTTGTAAGAACATGTATTATCTTTTATTTCAGATTAAGTTTTTCATTTACTTCAATTTTTAACAAAATTAATGTGACAATGCTGACTGTGGCGATGATATTGGCAGAGTAACGGCATCGGCCGCTTCGTTCATGCATTCAAAATATGGGTTCATTGGGCGGATTATTTTTTAGTTCTTTCTTATTTGCTAATTTTTTTTTCATATTTAACTTGTTTTTAATTGGTTAGTTTTTTTTTTATCGATATGCTATTTTCATATTTTAAGGTAAAAAAATTGCTAATAGTTGAACCTCAAGATGGGTCACATGTGATTGGGTCTATATTGGATATAAGTTGCTGAAATTGTATTACATTAAAACGGGTTGGATAGATCTACCGGGGTGAAATCCATTTTTGTCTCACCCAAATCTGACCGAACCCACCAATTTGACAAATTGAGTTCCAATAAACAAATATTGAAGTAAAATTGGAGCAATAATCCATGTAATCGATCTTGGACTTGAATAGTCATTTTATGTCATAAAATATTTTTTTCTTGTAAATCAATATTTTGAAAGGTGACATGGCTCTTCTAAAGCACAACTTCTAGAATGATTTGTCTCGTAAGTTTATTTGCATTGCCAATCCTAGAAAAAGAGTGATTCCAAAAGTGCTCCGCTAAAAAAAATGCATTTAAATTTCACGGGGAAAATGCTGAGATGACCGTCTCTCTACAAAGAGGGTTAAAGGTCGGCCACTGGATTTTGTAGAGGATACCCGTAAACTTCCTCAACTGGTTTCAAATTTTGACCCTACATTTTTAGACTTCTATAATTTTTTATTGCAATCCCAAATTGAGAAAAAAATTATAAGAAACAATTTGAAACCAGTTGATATATGGAGAAACAATTCAAAGTGATAATATTCAAAAAAAAAAAATGAAGAGCTTAGTTGCAACTTTTAAAATAATGGATATTATTGTTCTGCCAAAGAAAAAAATTATGTGGATATTATTCCTAAAAAAAATATTAACAACTAAAAGAAAGGAACATAGTTATTTTATACTTTTTTTTTTTTTTGGTCAGTCCTACTCTATTCCTACTCTACACTCACTTGCAGTGCCCTGCCTCTTGCAGGGCGTGGGAGTCGCATGTGGCATCCCAGAAATTCAAAGCCAAGCCATAAGGTGTGTTAAAGTCTTTAATTAGGTAATAGAATTTCCATGGCTTATGTTTTAGCCATTAGTCTTTTAAATTTGATGATTTGTGCTTGTGATTGTAGAAATTTAAATTTAATAGATTAATAATCTATGCTTGGCCATATGATTTAAATTTCAATAACCAAGATGCCCTAAGACTTTGGCCAAGATGAAAATTGGAATTCAAAAATATTTAAAGAAGAATTTCAAAAAAAAAAAAGAGAAAAAGGGTTAATTTTCGAATGGGCCTTGGACCCATTGGCCTAAAAGCTTGGTGGGCCAAGCTAGTCGGCCCATTAGAGCCCAAAGGAGGCTGTCGACCAGCCCAAGGAGGAATGGCCGGATGGCCCAAGCCCAAGCCCATCTCCAAAGCCCATCTTGCATGGATCAAGACAAGTGGCAAGGAGAAGGCCATGCATTGGCCATTGGTTGAGGCAAATCAATCATTGCTAATCATGAGAGTTTAGGGGTATAAGAAGGGAAGAGAGAGAAGGGTGGCCGGCCATTTGCTCGCCCAAAGAGAGAGTGAGAGAGAGAGAGTTGTGCGAGAGAGAGAGACCGTGCGAGAGAGGAGGAGCGGCCGAGAGAGAAAGGAGGGGAGCCGCCGTGTCCCGCCATCCGTTCGCCGTGTCCGTCCGCCGTACGCCGTCGTTTGTTCATCCTAGAGGCAAGTGGAGTCCTCTAACTTCTCTTGCATGCTTGTATTTTTGATTGCATGTTAGATTTTAGATGCTTCAAGTGCGAAAAACCGAGGTAAGGTTGGCTCGTTCTTAAGTCGTGTGATTGTTTCGGCTCGGGTTGTGTGAGCCAGTAACTTGTTTGAGCTTGCATGTTGGTTTTTGTTGAGAATATTACTTCTATGTCTTCATGAAAGTTGTAGCTAACATCTTGTAGTATGATATACTGAAATTTCGTGGAAAATTATGGAGGTATGAGGGGTTGAAGTCCTATTCTACGGAGACCCCAGATCTGTGAAGTTTTCACTGACCTCTTGTTGGATTCTTGGTTGCATGTTGGTTTGTGATGAAAATATGACTTTGATGTCTTCATGTAAGTTGTAGGTAACACCTTAAACTACAACATACTCGAATTTGAAGAGAAATGAACAAGTATAGCCTAGTAAATCGTCTAGATCTTGGAGACGATGGTTTTGGTGATGTATTCCGAGACACCCGAGACTTAAAGGACTAAAATGAGGACTATAATTTGGTTATTTGACCTAGATATCTTCATAAAACTTGTAAAGGACACCTTGGTACATAACATACTCAAATTTCAGAGGAAATGAAAGATAATAGATGGGTGAAATCTTAATATTTCGGAGATGTGTATTCTGGACGATGCGGTAGTAGTTCCAGAAGCTTCGTGAGGTTGTATAAAATAATCTAAAAAGAATCTGACTTGGAGTTCTTCATGAAAGTTGCACGAAAATGTCTTGGCTATTATTCTGTAAAATTTCGTAATTTTTAGAGGCCATATGAGTATTTTAATCGAATTTATTTGGAAACTGTGCATTCTGGTCATTATCCGAATATCATGTACTATTTTGTGGAAATTGTGAAATTGTGTGAAATTCAATTTGGCCATGAATTTTGTATGAAATTGTCATCCTATTGGTTTTTTTAGTGATTTTTTGAATATTATGATTTTGGGAAAATCATAGATATTAAATTTAATATTTATTTATGAAAATAAATAAATATAATAATAAAATAATAATAAATAAAAAGGGATTATTTTATTGGCCATGAATTCCATTGAATTTATTATGCATTGTTATATGACATTGGTGTATGTATGATTGTAAATTGTGATGCATGTGTGAATCATATGC
Organism: Eucalyptus cladocalyx; assembly: GCA_017140615.1. Classification (NCBI taxonomy): domain Eukaryota; kingdom Viridiplantae; phylum Streptophyta; class Magnoliopsida; order Myrtales; family Myrtaceae; genus Eucalyptus; species Eucalyptus cladocalyx. Next base: position 4,909,354 of record CM029522.1, read on the forward strand.
CATGTAATAATGTGATCAAAAGAATGGTGAATGTGGAAAATGATATGTGAGTAAGAGGTTGTGGTGGAGAATGAGGCCGGAATGTACAGAGATGCATTGCCGGAATTCCCTAGGTGATTCAGGATGCCCGGAATGTGGGGGGCCGGATGTCCGGTTGTATCTTGGATACATGCCCGGAGGTTCCTCGCGACACCAGGATTGGGGTGCGGGATGCCCGGCTAGAAGGGTAAAGGCCGGAAGCCCGTCGGAGGTTTCGCTGAAGGGAATGCCTCGTGATGCTAGTTGAGATGCGAGATGCCCGGAATGTGGGGGGCCGGAAGCCCGGTGGCCTTGGAGGCTGAATGCTGGGAACCCTGTCGGAGGCCTTTTCCCAAAGGGATGATAATTGAGAATGGGTGATGTGGTGATCAAATCTAAAGATAAAAATGGAAACTAATGCATGATGATATGCATGGTGATGATGATGATATGATATGCATGATGATATGCATGATGATGATAATGATATGTGATGTGAAATAACGATGATCACCCATGATGATAAGATATGCATGATGATATGCATGACGATGTGATGATAATGATATGTGATGTGAAATAACGATGATCACCCATGATGATATGATATGCATGATGATGATAATGATATGTGATGTGATATGATGATCACTTATGATATGATATGCATGATGATATGCATGATGATGTGATGATAATGATATGTGGTGTGATATGATGATCACTTATGATATGATATGCATGATGATATGCATGGTGATGATGATGATATGATATGCATAATGATATGCATGGTGATGATGATGATGATGATGATGCGTGATGTGATATGATGATCATCCATGGTATGATATGCATGATGATGATAATGATATATGAGATGCCATGATGATGATGTGTATGATATGATGATGCATGAATGCACATGACATCAAAGGTAAGTAATGTCTGTAACGTATGATGATATGCATGGTACATTGAGTTGTTATTGGATTTCCCTATCTGCCGAGTGGTTGTACTCACCCCTTTTGGGGATAACATTTCAAATTAGCCAGTATGCCGCTACCTGCTGTCACGCGAGGTACATTTTACGGGTTACCGTCTGATGTAGAGGTCGAGTGTGCGGAGATAGATTGTCCCTCTATCTCCGGATTGACTTTTATTCGAGTGCATTGTCTAGTGATGTACGACATAGGCCTGGCTAGGGGCCCTGTCATTCAGGAGTTCTTTTCTGTGCACGTTCGACGGGATGGAGCTATGCGAGGGATGTTGCCGCCGCCACCGCCTGATGCACCGGGTTGGGTGTGAGACCTACGCGCGATGAGTAGGAGCTGGATATCTTTTTGATATATATAGTCGACGCATTCGATGGGGGTTTTGTGCTCGTATAATGTTAGGGGTCGAGGTTTCTTTTTGAGATTCTAGGCAGGACATGGCAGAGTCCTAGCCTTCCTTGTTTTGTACCGACCCGAAGGGAACCCCATCTTGCTATATATATATGTAAGCAAAGTGTCGAAGTTGTTTATAAAATCCTGATGTTTAGCTGGTGTGTATTTGTATCATGGATTGGTAGGGGGATATATGATGATGTTTAATTTGCTTCCGCTAATGAGTCGCGCTGGGACCGTTTTGTTTTTTAAAAAAAAAAAAAAAAACTTAGAATTGTGTCTATGAAATACGACGCATCTTCTAAGGAGAAAGGTAATAAGGAGTAACATTAGCGCTGGTGACGACCTGCGAAGGGTTCGGGGTGTCACATCGCAACCCACGCTCGAAACTTTGAACTTCCTATTATTGTGGGATTTTGTAATTGAATAAGTCATAACTGTGGAGAAGCAAGATGTATTCATTTTTGTCGAATTTTAGTTTGTATCTATATTTTGCACCTCGAGAAAAAGCGCGTGGATGATGCGTCAAAGTTCCTGAATGACAAAGCAACTAAAGCCGTGGTCACTGCTCCTGCTTACTTCAGTGACTCGCAAAGGAGTGCAACAAAGGATGGCGGACATAGCTGGCTTAGAAGTGCTTCGCATTATTAATGAACCTCCTGCTGTATCGCTGGCGTATGGGTTTGGAAAGAAAAACAATGAGACCATTCTGGTGTTCAACCTTGGCAGCGGAACTTTTGATGTCTAGGTACACTGATAGTGATAGAAAAATCACAACGTCTTTATTCATTCCAACAACTGGGTGGAACTGCTTTGATTGTCGTTTGCTGTCATTTGCCCGTGTGATTTCATATGAACTTTATGATTGTACTTGCTATGTAGTCTTCGAAGTGCTTTCAACATCTGGACACACATTTGGGTGGCGATGACTTTGACAAGGTATGGTGAGCTATATTGCTATTTTTTTTTTTTAATGTACTGTCACTGTTTCCCTTACACAACTTCGTTTTCGTAAATCATATTAGTTTGAATATATGCGTACCCCAATCATGCAGAGAATTGTGGATTGGACAGTAGCAGATTTCAAGAGAGGTGAAGGTATTGATCTTATGATGGACCAGCAAGCCCTTCAAAGGTTGACTAAGGCTGCTGAGAAAGCTAAAATCGAATTGTCATCTTTAACCCAGACGAACATAATGTCTGTTTGTCCAGGTTGCCGTTTATTACTGCCACTGCAGATGGACCAAAGCACATTGAAAAGACACTGACAAGTGCCAAAGTCGAGGAGTTGTGTTCGGACTTACTTGACAGGTAGATGATTTGTCTTGTAAGTGGAAAGCTGGGTCTTCTTGTAAATGCTTTAATTGACATCGTTTCTGTATATGGGTTTGCAACCCTGTGGTGCCCAAGTCATCTTTTCTTTTACCTATAAAAGAATGAGGTATCCGAGAGGAAGAACTGCAGCAGTGGATTTGTTCTCATGCACCCTGATGCTTCATGGCCTCTATAGTTTTCATACGTAATTAGGTAATTTTGATTGCAATAAATGCTTGTTATGTCGTCAGTTTGTTGATAGTACTTATGTTTCCTGTGCAGACTTAAAGACCAGTGAAACTGCTTTAAGAGATGCTAAACTCACCTTCAGAGATCTGGATGAGGTTATCTTTGTCGGAGGTTCCACACGTATCCCAACCGCTCAGTAGCTTGTACAGTAGATGTATGGGAAGGATCCCAATGTCACTGTCAACCCCGATGAGGTTGTTGCACTTGGAGATGCTGTCCAGATTTGTTATATATTCTCAAAGAATTCTCTGTATAATCAATAATCAATGTTGGCTCGTACTTACGCTGAACTGAAGTCCTTTTATGTACTTTAATCTCAGGCAGGTGTTTTGGTGTTGGAACAAAAACAATTTGGTAGGGTATGCGACCCTTTGCTATGATATTAATTGTAGAGTGTGCAATTTATAAAATATGCGGAAGCGTTAAAATACTCAAATTAAACTAACTGGTACAAGCAAACACTCAAACTAACTAGCTGATACATGTGTGGCGGTCCGTGAATCCTCTCGTACTCGTAATTGCGAGTGGTGCTTGGGTTATCTAGTGAAAAGTGTGGGGCAGAAGGGTAGAACACAACTGATCTATGGGAGTGGCATCAAGACGGTTGATGCTAGGAGTTATAGGATAGAAGGATTATATCACTTAGGAGCTCTGAAGACAGGGTAGGCCTCCCGTGCACAAACTGGTCGGAAGCTGATGCCGCTCTCCTGACGAAGTCATGGCAGGCCGAAACCAGTTGTTGTGCCTAAGAGAACCGCTTTCTTACTCGATGGATTAGAAGCCCGAGCGAAGCTGGGTGTGGTAGGATCTCATATGAAGAATCATTCACCGTATCGTTCGTGGAACAGCTAAAGAAAGGGCTGGCCTGGCGAAGTTCGCTCGCCAGGCGCCCGCGGGTCGTTCCGAGGCCAAGGAAACTCTCGGCCCGTGACAAGTGGTATCAAAGCAAGAATCTCTCCAGTAAGTGAGTGAGTCGGAGAATCGGACTCCTTGCTCATGTGTCAGTCAAACTGATAAGGATGGGTACTAGGACGAGTTGGTTTCTCTTCACCATCATGCAAGTTAGAGAAGAACTGAATCCTCACTGAATAGGTATAACGTTCTTGGATCGATCGGTGAATACGAAGAAGAGGTCTACTGCCGCGTTTTCAACAAGAAAAGAACCTCAATTAGTTTGCTGGGGTCAAGATGCTGATTAGGCTGAAATGGTGCTGCCAAAAGATGCGGTTGGCGAAAAATGCCACACTTGCCAGAAAGCGCAGGTGACCAAGAAGGGTCGAGCGGCTAAGATCAAAAGAGGCTACCAATGTAGCAAAACCTGTTTTGTTGGGCGAGCGTGACCGTTCGATGTGAATTCTCAAAAGTGGCACATCAATGGTTAATTTACGCAAGGAAGCGACAGAGCATATCGCAATTAGGGCGTTGCGAATTGAGTGGGGGAGAATGTCACGATTTGTGAATCCTCCTATACTCGTGACACTTGTGAGTGGTGCTTGGGGTTATCTTGTGAAGAGTATAAGGCAGAAGGGTAGAACACAACTGGTCCGTGAGAGTGGCGTCAGGACGGTTGGTGCTAGGAGTTCTAGGATAAAAGGATTATATCACTTAGGAGCTCTGAAGAAGAAGTAGACCTCCCATGCACAAACTAGTTGGGAGCTGATGCCGCTCTCCTGAAGAGGCCATGGCACGCCGAAACCAGTTGTTGTGCCTAAAGAGAACTGCTGTCTTATTCGATGGACTAGACGCCCGAGCGAAGCTGGGCGTGATAGGATCTCGTACGAAGAATCATTCACAGTATCGTTCGTGAAACAGCTAAAGAAAGGGCTAGTTTGACAAATTCCGCTCGCCAGGTGCCCGCAGGTCATTCCAAGGCCAAGGAAACTCTCGGCCCATGACACATGCATACACTCAGCTATTCTAATTTTCTTCCCTCCTCGATCACGGAGGGATAACTCGCTCACACAAAACTACTGAGGCCGCAGTGCCTCTCTTTTTGGTGACTTCCTGTTCCAAAGCCAAAAGGTCTCACTGCTGGAGGCTTTCCTGAAGCTCACATATGTTTGACTTCCTTAAAGCTCACCTTTGTTGTGGCTCTCTCTAGCCTGAGGCTCTCTGCCTAAGGCACTTCTCCCTGTTGACTTGAGGCTGTGATGCCTCTATGTGAGGCCTTTCAGCCTAAGCTTAAATGCTTCACGTACTGCCATATTTATAAGCATCTTCCACCGCTTGGACTCCACCGCCTGAACTCTACCGCCTTTGACTTCAACGTGCAAGAGTTGAAGTTGAACTTTTCTTCTTGGCTAAGGAGTCAACAATTGTGGGCTGAAACTTTTCCTTCAAGTTCAAGTTTAGCAAGTTTCACGTTCCTTCCTGCTCTTGAAGACTCCAGCAACAAGTATAATATTATTTTAATATGTGCCCATTCTTTTTTTAATCAGCTTGTGGCTTCTTCAAGAATTCTCTTCTTTGGCGGTTTAAGAAGTGACGCTGCAGCACACTTCTCTTTGGCTTCTTATTATTATATTAGGTGTTGTACTCCAACATTTGGCTGGAGATGTTAGCGACATTGTTCTTTCAGATGTGACACCACTATCTCTTGGTTTGGAGACACTGGGTGGTGTCATGACCAAGATCATTCCAAGGAACACGACTCTCCCGACTTCCGAATCGAAGTTTCTCTACTACAGACTGATGGTCAAAACTAGCGTCAAGATTATTGTCCTCCAAGGAGAGAGGGAATTTGTTAAGGATAATAAATCTCTTGGCAGCTTCCGCCTTGATGGTATCCCACCAGCTCCTCGAGGTGTCCCTCAAATTGAGGTCAAGTTTGATATCGATGCCAACGGAATTCTCTCTGTTACTGCTGTGGATAAAGGAACTGGAAAGAAGCAAGATATCGCTATTATTGGTGCCAGCACTTTGCCTAGTGATGAGGTAAGATCATTTTCATAAATCGACAAATGAAATCAGACATGAAGTTGTGTCCTCATATTCCATGTTGTCTAGTTTGATTTTGTTGGACATATTGTTAATATAATTCAAAATATTATGTTCACATAAAAGCCCAATAGGTGAAAGCATGGTTATTTGAGTCCATATGGGCCGAAGCCCAATAACTTGCATATAAAAACTCTATGATTTCCTTACGCTAGAAGTAACACTGTTAAGCATTTCAAACTTGACGTCTCTTGGTGTAATACTTCAAGCAACTACTGTTCGTGTGTTGGATTTGAGCGAGTAAGGTGTTTTCTTGAAGATTTTGTCAAGACGAACTCACTAGTGTAATTTACTTTCGATTTCAACGGGGATATTAGCCGAGATTTGAGTTTGAAGATTCGGGTGACCGAAATATTTAATTCAAAAATCCAAAAATTATACCCAATTTTAGAGGGTGAAACCACTTGGGCTTTGTTTTACTCATTGTCGCGACCCGATCTCGCCGCCCCTCGAAAATGTATTCAAGGTGGGAAAGGTCGGGTTTAGGGGTACTTGATCTCGAGATCACGAGCTCTCCTAAGCTCATACCCCGCGTGACAGCAGATTTATTTATGCGATCTAGTTGTTTATTACAACCTAAAAATATACAGGAGTCGCCACTAACCTTATTTTGGGGGCCCAATCGAGGGTCGGGAGTATTCCCTCGATTCCTACGTAACCAGATATCTAGGTTCGGGGACTTGGGTTATGCTAATATTTCTATTAGCGCCCTTTTGGTACCTAAATAGTATGTTGTGTCTTTCCTAACGTGTCCATGCATTTCTTTTTATATTTTTAGGATCATCAATTCTATACTAAATGATCATGCGTGATGGATTACTTTTCATTCTATTCTATTCCTAAGAAGTGAAAAGAAAACAATCATTGAAATTGAAATTGCAAGACATGAAGTAAACAATCAAGAAAAGTAGTAAATCTATCATGCAAACCTAAAAGAAAGTATAAAAGAGAAATATATGGGAAAAGGAGAGAATCCCGCAACTCGTCGGGCTTTATACAACAGATGGAGCTCGAGACATATGTCGGGAAAATGGGTATTACATGAAAATTGTCGGAATGGACATCGACCTCCACTATTTTCACGCCTTCTCCATCTTCAAGGTTGTAATCTAAACCTAATCTAAGAAATTTATGACTAGGTGCATACAAGTGAAAAAAACAATCATCACAACTAAGATCAAAGCAATTGGGGTAGAACCCATGTATGATTGGCTCTAAGAAAAAAAGCACAGAAATCAAGCACTTTATAAAGAGCAACTTTCATGAATGGAATTTCCTAAGGCGTATCAAGTTCAAGTAAAGTCAAACTCATGGCCGAAAAGCAACAATTGCTAAAGCATGCAAATCAATCACAAGCAAACCAGAAAATGATGCATGATAACAGACTTACCAAATCAACTAATCAATGCATGAAAATCATGAAATTTGAACATGACCTAAGGTTAAATGTGAAGAAAAAATTTGATTTAGACATTCAACCCTAAATCTATGTACAAAAGGTCACACAAATCTATTAACATTGATATGTGACTTGTCATTAGAAGCAAAATGCCTGACAATTTCAGTTATGGTATATCGACTTGATGCATGGTTTTTACATGGTCAATGATCTTCAAATGAGGCATGACATACATCATTGAGAAGCTTATGATATGCCCTAAGTATGTCTAGAAAGCATCAAGCATCAAATATGCTCTTAAGGAACTTGATTGAAGACATTTTCATAGAAACGCAATCAATTAAAATCACAGCAGGGATTGCACAAAACATGGATGATATTCATTGAAATGAAGACATAAAGAAAATCTATGAAAGTCCAAGTATATAGAAGGAAATGTCCCGATCATCTATCATGAGACATTGAAGTCCTACTTTGTTCACAAAAATCTATATGAAAAAAACAGAACAGAAACAGGGCAAAAATCCAACATTACAGACTGCAGCAACTCAAACGTGACTTTATGGAAGTCATTGACCTTGCTAACGATGATCACTTGATTCAAGCTATACCTTGTTAGAAATTTTATGAAATTTCCAATGACTCTCATGAAAGATTCAACTCCAAACAAGCATGTTCACTAACTCAAATTTGAGCATACGCATCAGGTCTCAAACATGACAGATTCTGGACCGAAATTTGGACATGTGAAAACCATATCAAATGAGATTCAATCAGGGCATTCTACAGCTCATTGGAAACATATTCGAACCGTCTTCGACTTTCATGAAGACTTGAACGCAGAAAACCACAACAACCAGCTCATATCAAGTTATTTGCACAGAAGGTCAGATCAGCGAAAGAAACAGAATATCAGAGCAGAATCAACAGAATTTGTGGGTGGTTTTCAGCAACCAAACGACATCTATTATGGGCATGTGACATATCAAATCGAAGCTTGAGAAGTCTATTTTTTATGTCTAGAAGGGCTCGAGGTCAAAAAACCCCATCTAGCACCTCATTTCAGCCAAAACAGAGAGTGACATATCAGGTATACGAAATTGCAGATCAAGGCGAATCAAGTTCGTCATCAATAATCATCAATTCATTGCAAATCATTTGGCTCAGAGGGAAGATAAGACACAGCATCCCTAGTGTGTCGTCCACAATCATTTTGAAGTAGAACTTCAATTAGTGAACTCATCATCAAATAAATTCGGTATTCCACCCTCTCTGTGGGATATAAATCCAAACAGCTAAATGAGGAGATGAACCTACAGATCAGGTTCTTTGCGAATTCACTAGTTTGATTATCATGGTTATGAACAAGTATTGCGTGAAAAATATCAAGAACGCACAGAACAATCTCCTCCTCTTCCTCGGCAGACTCAACATCTCAAAGTAACATGCAGGAGAACCATTTGATATACAAAATCACACATGAACAGAATTTGATCCACACAAACAATCATGAACAGCATTCAACATACATCACTTACACCTCTAATTAGTTCACATTTCAATCAACTATATGCAGGAGATCCAGCAAAGACACAACCAACGCAATTTCAATTGAATATCAAGACGTTGGTAAACAGAATGGAATAGGAACTATCGGCAATGGAGTCAGGCTTTCTATCGAACAGGTTGTAAGCATGTAGTGTGAAGTACTATTAACACCAGAATGGCATAGAGTAATACAGAACAGAGACATCAATCCAACTTTCAAAACATGGCGAAATGTAAATTACTCACTCTCTGCCCATGGAAAGAACACTCAGGCTGCTCGGAAAAATAAACCGCACGACAAAATTACAAACAAAACGAGATCATTACCCTTAACAGAGCTGATCAGAGTCTACCCTCAACAGAGCCGATCAAAATCTAAAAAGAAGCGAAATAAACACCTCACCTGACTTCACCAATCGCTGGGAACCACGACCTATTGAAGAGAGCGTTCTTTCCGACGTCGTAGAGCAAACTCGTGCTCTACTGGCAGGCGCGGCGATTCCAGTGGTTTTCAGTCTCGTTTCAGGAAGATGCCAGGTTCGGCGGTTCAATGGCTTCTCCGAACTCAGTGCAGATCTGAGCCTCGTACGTCCAACTCCTCAACCGGCAGTTGCTTCGTCTTCGAGAGTTGATGATCGAATGAGCGAGCGTCAGATCTCCGGGAAAAAGCTGGGGAGCGTCCGATCGAGAGAGAATTCGATCCGGCGAACTCCCGCGCCTCCGATCGCACCAATAAAGGAAAACCCTAACTGATCGAGCTCCAACCGAGAGAAAACACTGATCTCCGACTGCCGATGTCACCGCCTTCGGATCTCTAACCTCGGAACCGAACTGATATCTCCGACAAGTCGGCGCGATTCCGAGTTTCGCACCACGAGTTCCTCGATCAATAGTTGCTCCGTCTTCTAGAGTTGATCGGGAGAGAGAGAGTCTCTGATCGTGAGGATGCCGGATCCGGCGCGCTACTTCTCAAGAGGAGCACCGCGAGACTTGGAGGCGATCGTCGAGGGAGGGAGCGGAGCCATGGCCGGCGCCGGAGGGTTCTTCGTCGGCCTCCGAGATCAGGAAGAAATCGAGAGAGAGAGGAGGTTGTTACGGCGAAAGAGAGGGAGTCTGTGAGTCGGTTCGGTCGTTTCGCCGAGAGAGCGGGAACCAGGGAGAGAGAGCCTCTCTGACAGAGAGAATCCGCGCAAAAGAGAGAGACCCCCTTCGAATGCCCCCTCCTTCCTTTTTTATTATTTTTTATTTTATTTTTCCTTTTTCTCTCCTTTTTCTTTTTTTCGTTTTCCTTATTTCTAATTTTTTTCTCTTTTTATTTCATTTCAATTTTTTTTTTCTTCTTTTCTTTTCTTTTCTTCTTTTTTTTGTTTTCTTTTTTTTTTATATTTTTTTTGGCTCTTTATTTTTTTTATTTTTGCAAAATGGATTATTAAAATGTTGATAAAAATTTCGGGTGTAACAATGCCCCTCTTTTTGAGTGGGAGTTCGAAGAGGTTCCTCTCAAAGACAAAATTGATACCTGCAATTTTTAGTCGACCCAACTTCGGAAATAGAGGAAAGACAAAAGCAATGATATTTGGTTAGGGACATACCTGATACTTACCTTTGCTCGTTGGGGTATCTGAACTCTTGTTGGGGTTTATTTACTTTGTCCCTGTTTCTCTCTCTCATGGAATAGAGTGAAGGCAATGAAATCACTAAATGGAAAAGGAATGGTTTAAGGATAACCACTAACCTATGGTTTAAATTGGGAGAAAGGTCTCACCGTGTAAAAACAGGTTTTGAATGGGTGCGATGCCTCACCGTGTAAAAACGGATACGGACTGGATGTGATGTCTCACCGTGTAAAAACGGATATGGACTGGATGTGATGTCTCACCGTGTAAAAAACGGATGTTGACTGGATGTGATGTCTCACCATGTAAAAATGGATATTGACTGGATGTAATGTCTCACCGTGTAAAAACGGGTTTCAACTGGATGTAATGTCTCACCGTGTAAAAACGGATGTTGACTGGATGTGATGTCTCACCGTGTAAAAATGGATGTTGACTGGATGTGATGTCTCACCATGTAAAAACGGGTTTCGACTAGATGTAATGTCTCACCGTGTAAAAACGGATATTGACTGGATGTGATGTCTCACCGTGTAAAAACGGGTTTCGACTGGAAGAAAAGTCTCACCGTGTAAAAACGGGTTTCGACTGGAAGAAAAGTCTCACCGTGTAAAAACGGGTTTCGACTGGGAAGAGGGTCTTACCGTGTAATAATGGGCTTCGATCGAGAGAAAGGTCTTTTCGACCAATTATGAGTTTCGAAATTGCTGGAGAACCAAACTTGCAATAACATTGATTACCAAATTCTTTCAGAGAAGATTTTAACAAAAATGAGACTTGATTAACCATCTAAGGGTTAAATCAAATATGCCAAGTGGAAATATTCTAATCAAAAGAGGTCTTTCACACTAGCTCTCAAAAAGGGCTTTTGTTCCCAACCATTGATATGGGAAAACTGTTTAAATCTCACTAGAGGAGTCTCACTCAACCTATATCTAAGGTTTTCGGAAACGTTCATAGTGAATACAATCCATTGATCAAAAGGTCTTTTAAAGGGACCGTAATGATGGCTTGGTCATGGGCTTATACAAAGGGTATGCACTCTGAGGCCAAGAAATGAACATTCAGTCAATATCTTCATCAGGTTTACAAGTCAAGAACCTTGAAGATAAGATAAGATAGGATTGCTTCTACTCCTTCTAGCAGTAGCTCCTATGTGATATTCTCATTTCAACTCAAACCATCCCAATCAGAAGAGACTTCGGATAAGGGTTGTAATGTTGGTTCGGGTGAGGCTTAGAAAGGCTTGAAAAATTTTCAGATATCAAAGGGTTAAAAGTGAGTGATTATCTTGGCATCATTATCATCACACGACTTCTCAAAAATTCGACTCTTGAAATTTTTACTATCTCGAGAGTCCTTTGGGTAATTTGTCTAGAGACATGAGAGCTTCGCTCTTTATTCTAATGATATTGCTTGCAATACATGTTTTTTCTTGCAAGATATTTCTTTTGTTTTTCAATGAATGATCTTTTGCATGATCATGGATTTCGCTCTTTTTTGCATTGTTGCTTTTCTTTGCATTTTTTTTATGAGCATTGGCCTTGCTTTTACCAGGCACACTGTTTTTTCATGCCCCCTAGTTTTCATTCTCTTTTGAGCATCTAGGACTCTCGAGTGGCATTTACAAACATTACCAATATTCTCAATTTTGTTGGTAAATCAGGTGTCTTGCCCCAGTGTGGGGAGATAATCATCACCTGGGGTTATGAAAGAATTGCATAAGGCTCAAATTGGCTAAGCAATGGATAATTGTGTTTATGGTAGTGAACGGAATGCTCTTCGTCACTTTGAGATGCTTCGAGTTTTGATAAGAAATCACCTGAAGATAGCACAAGAAAATGTATTCAAGGTGTATTTATTTATTTAGACACAACATACTATTTAGGTGTATCGAACTTCAATTCGTACTTCTACTGGGGCAACACCGTTCTCATTGGTTTATGGGATGGAAGCTGTATTACCCGTGGAAGTGGAAATTCCTTCACTGAGGGTACTTTCTCAAATCAAGCTCTCTGAAGCTGAATGGGTTCAACAAAGATTTGAACAACTTAATATGATTGATGAAAATAGGGTAAAAGCCTTATGCCATGGACAAAGTTATCAGAAGAGAGTAGCTAAGTCATTTAATCGCAAGGTTAGACCAAGACATTTTGAGATCAACGATCTTGTCTTGAGGAAGGTTTTACCTATCATTCCAGATCCTCGTGGGAAGTTTACTCCAAACTATGAAGGTCCATATGTTGTAAAGAAAGTGCTACCTGGTGAAGCACTAATCCTTGTAGAAATGGATGGTCAAGAATTGCCAAGACCTGTAAATGCTAATGCTGTCAAAAAAATATTATCCATGAATATAAAGTGAAAGGCCTTTGAGTCACTTTTTGATTGAATCCGAGCCACTTTAGGATGTTTGCATCATGCATTTCATGCATACATGTTGCATCTGCATGTTTGTTCATTTTGCAGGATCTCCGACGAAGATTCTACTGTCCGCAAGAGGTTCATTTCAAGAGTGCAAAACTTTCAAAAGTGTCAATTCTTCTTTAGAACTTAGAAGTGACCTTATCCTTTAGAATGCCAAAAGAGTTGGTTATAATTCTAGAAGTACAGTTAGAACTCTAGAAATGAACCCATGTGCTAAGCAAAGCCTGTTATATTTACAAATTTTGTCCAATCTTACTTCCAAAAAAAAAAAAAAATCTCCCCAGTAGGGTCAAGGAAACATGTCTTTTCAAACAAAATTTCATTGTATTTTCATTTCCCCAGTGGAGTCGCCAAGCCTGTCGCGACCCGATCTCGCCGCCCCTTGAAAATGTATCCAAGGATGGGAAAGGTCAGGTTTAGGGGTACTTGATCTCAAGATCGCGAGCTCTCCCAAGCTCGTACCTCGCGTGACAGCGGATTTATTTATACGATCTAGTTGTTCATCACAACCTAAAAATATACAGGAGTTGTTTATCATTTAGTATAGAATTCGGTATTCCCAGATATCTTGGTTCGGGGACTTGGGTTACGCTAATATTGCTATTAGCGCCATTTCGGTACCTAAATAGTATGTTGTGTCTTTCCTAACGTGTCCATGCATTTCTTTTTATATTTTTAGGATCATCAATTCTATACTAAATGATCATGCGTGATGGATTACTTTTCATTCTATTCTATTCCTAAGAAGTGAAAAGAAAACAATCAATGAAATTGAAATTGCAAGACATGAAGTAAACAATCAAGAAAAGTAGTAAATCTATCATGCAAACCTAAAAGAAAGTATAAAAGAGAAATATATGGGAAAATGAGAGAATCCCGCAACTCGTCAGGCTTTATACAACAGATGGAGCCCGAGACATATGTCGGGAAAATGGGTATTACATGAAAATTGTCGGAATGGACATCGACCTCCACTGTAGATCGTATAAATAAATCCGCTGTCACGCGAGGTACGAGCTTGGGAGAGCTCGCGATCTTGAGATCAAGTACCCCTAAACCCGACCTTTCCCATCCTTGGATACATTTTCAAGGGGCGGCGAGATCGGGTCGCGACAGGCTTGGCGACTACACTGGGGAAATGAAAATACAATGAAATTTTGTTTGAAAGGACATGTTTCCTTGACCCTACTGGGGAGATTTTTTTTTTTTTTTGGAAGTAAGATTGGACAAAATTCTTAAATATAACAAGCTTTGCTTAGCACATGGGTTCATTTCTAGAGTTCTAACTGTACTTCTAGAATTCTAACCAACTCTTTTGGCATTCTAAAGGATAAGGTCACTTCTAAGTTCTAAAGAAGAATTGACACTTTTGAAAGTTTTGCACTCTTGAAATGAACCTCTTGCGAATCTTCGTCGGAGATCCTGCAAAATGAACAAACATGCAGATGCAACATGTATGCATGAAATGCATGATGCAAACATCCTAAAGCGGCTCGGATTCAATCAAAAAGTGACTCAAAGGCCTTTCACTTTATATTCATGGATAATATTTTTTTGACAGCATCAGCATTTACAGGTCTTGGCAATTCTTGACCATCCATTTCTACAAGGATTAGTGCTTCACCAGGTAGCACTTTCTTTACAACATATGGACATTCATAGTTTGGAGTAAACTTCCCACGAGGATCTGGAATGATAGGTAAAACCTTCCTCAAGACAAGATCGTTGATCTCAAAATGTCTTAGTCTAACCTTGCGATTAAATGACCTAGCAATTCTCTTCTGATAACTTTGTCCATGGCATAAGGCTTTTACCCTATTTTCATCAATCATATTAAGTTGTTCAAATCTTTGTTGAACCCATTCAGCTTCAGAGAGCTTGATTTGAGAAAGTACCCTCAGTGAAGGAATTTCCACTTCCACGGGTAATACAGCTTCCATCCCATAAACCGATGAGAACGGTGTTGCCCCAGTAGAAGTACGAATTGAAGTTCGATAAGCAAACAAAGCATATGGCAACCGATCATGCCAATCACGATAATTCTCTGCCATTTTAGCTAAAATCTTCTTGATGTTCTTATTTGTTGCTTCCACAGCTCCATTCACTTGTGGGCGGTAAGGAGAAGAATTCAAATGGCGAATGTGGAATTCTCCAAGTAAATCATCCACCACTTTATTATTCAAGTTTGATCCATTATCTGTGATGATCGCTTCAGGAACTCCATATTGGGCGATGATATCACGACAGATGAATTTTGCCACACTCTTTGCAGTAACATGGGCATAAGAATTGGCTTCAATCCATTTGGTGAAGTAATCAATTGCTACTAAGATAAAACGATGCATATTTTTCTAAAAAATTCAAGAGCAGAGATATATCAATCAACCAAAACAATCTATACAAGAACAGAGCATCTAATGTCTGTTTAATAGAAGCATGACCTGACAACCATCATTTCAGGTGTGTTTTACTAAGACTGATTACCATTTTTTGCTCTTCCGAGTCTTAATCAAGAGGAGGAACAACTAAAAAGGCTGAAGGCTTTGAAGCTAAAAAGAAACAAGAGGATCGCTCCGAGGGGCGGTTCTATTCTATTCCTGCTCAGCTTGCTCTTGCATCACAACAAGTAAGAAAACAACTACCAACTAAACTTTCCCTTAGCTTCTCATAAAAGGTCAAAATTCAGCGATGCGGAACCAGGTTCTTCCTTTCCTCTACAGAGTTGATCAAAATCTAAAAGAAGCAAAACCACGACCTGTAAAAGAGAGCGTTCCTCCTGACACCGTAGAACAAACTCGTGCTCCACTGGCAGGCACGACGATTTCAATGTTTTTCAGTCTCGTTTCAGGAAGATGCCGGGTTCGGTCGGTTCAATGGCTGAATTGACAAGGAGAATCCTCCATCGTCCGTCAGCGTGAAGAAGCACATGTTCAAAGGGAGCAAAAGAAAACTAAAGCCGAGAAGGAAAACCCTCGGAAATGACTTGATCGAGAAAAAAAAAAATCGTTGGCGAACCTTCTCCGAACTTAGCACAGATCCGAGCCTCGCACCTCCAACTCCTCAACCGGTAGTTACTCAAGCCAGCCGGATCGAGAGATTCCGATCCTTAGAGACAGAGTCGAGACTCATCGATACAAACATTTTGAGTGGTCACTTACCTCAATCGGAGGCTGGACGGAGAAGTTACGGCACTCAAAAGTTTCCAGCTGAATTTCTAGCAAATTTCGTCGACGGATATTTCCAGCGAGTTTCAGCGACAAGGGTAGTCAATCTTAAGGTTTTTGGGTGCTCCAGATCTATTTTTGGGGTTTGTTTTGGCAAATTCCATATCTACAGAGCGGTTTGATCAAGGTTATGGAAGTTATTCGACTTTGTGGCTCCGAGGACTTCAAGGTGCACTCTTTCTAATACTTTACTTTGATTAAAATGGCAAAGCATAGTTTCTATGATATTATAAAATCGCGATCATTTCATGTTACTGAATTTCATGGCTGGAAATTACATATTCAATTTGGCATAAAAGAATGTGACATATTTTATACCGTATTGAGTGATTTTGCATCTACCACTGAAGATGTAAATGAATATCAATGGACCAAAGATGAGGATTTTTGTAGAGATTACTTGTTAAACTCTCTAAATCATAATCTTGCTATGACTTATAATGAGTATAAGATGGCGAAAGAAATATGGGATCACTTGAACGCTTAGTTCCAAAAACAAGAGGAGCTTTCTAAAACTCTCATAGCGGAGAAATTCTTTGACTTTAAATTCACTATGAATTCAAGCATTACCTCTCAGTTAGTTGAAATTGAGAACATGAGGAATAAGCTGAAAGATGATAACTCTGATAGGTCCGATAATCTCTCTGTCGATCTTGTGTTGAGCAAACTACAACCAACCGAATGGAGTTCTTTCTAGACTGAAATGCACAAATTGAAGGTATAGATGGGACTGGATGAACTAAAGAGGTATATTCACATTGAGGATCAAAATATTACTAGAAAGAGTTTGGAACAAGTGGAACAATAAAAGTTAGTTACCAACTTAGTTTCACACTTCAATAAACCTTAGAGAAAGTCCAAGTCACCAAAAGGTGAATCATCTTTGCAGTTAGAGGCCAAAAAGATTATTTCAAAAAGAAAAAGAATAGCAAGTGCCATAACTGTGGAAAGTGGGGTCACCAGGCAGTTGAGTGTAAGTTGTCGAAGAAGCTAAATAATAACACACCTCAAAATGAGGCTAATATGCTAATTAGAGGATCTGAGTCTCGAGCCTTCATTGGAATAATGAATAATGGAAAGGCCAGCGTTTCTTCTGAGTGATGGTTGGACAGTGGCTACTTGTCATGCTACAAATGACAAGAACTTAGTCACTGAGATCACAGAAGTGAAATACACTGTGAAAAGTTGCAATGGTGGTGAGGCAAAGATGACTCATGCTAGAACTGCAAATTTGGTGCTTTCTTCAAGTAAGTTACTAACTTTGAAACATGTTAGAGTAGTGCCTTACTTAAGAAGAATTTGATATCTATGAGTTTATTTGATAAAGCTGGCATGTCTTTTTCAACTATGAATGGTAGAGTAACTTTATTTGTTAACTCATATTATTTCGGTTATGCATTTATGGTTAATGGTATGTATAGGTTGAGTTTAAATATTGATAGCATAAATCATGTGAATTCTACTTTGACTAATCCAAAATTGCTACACAATAGACTTGGACATGTGAATTATAGCAACATCTAGCTAAAAATCACAACATTCCATTAGATATTTCTATTCGATTTGACAAGTGTGAAGTGTGTGCACAGGCTAAAATAACTAGAAAACCCTTTAAGTTGATTTCTAAAAGCACCCAACTTCTTGAGTTAATACATTTTGATATTTGTGACTTTAGAAATTACTAAAGGTGGTCAGAAGTATCTAATAACATTAATAGATGATTTTTCTAGATATTGTCATGTCTATTTGTTGAAATTGAAATATGAGACATTTGAAAAGTTTAAGATTTTCAAGTCTAGAGTAAAAAATCAATTCAACTTGAAAATTAAGAGGTTTAGGAGTGATAGAGGAGGAGAATATATTATATCAAGGTTCAAGGAATTTTGTGCTTCAAAAGGTATAATACTTGAAATCACTGCTCCTTATTCACCCCTAATCAAATGGTGTTGCCAAGCGTAAGAATAGAATGTTAACTGAAATGTTAAACTCTATGTTACTCACAGTTGGCATGTCTTTCTCTTACTAGGGAGAAGCAGTTCTAACTGCTAATCACATATTGAATAGATTGCCACACTTTAAGTTGTTTACGACACCTTATGAGATATGGCATAAGCGCCCTTATAGTTATGATACTCTTAAGACTTGGGGCTATATTGCTTATGTAAGCATACCAAATCCTAAGAAACCTAAGGTGGAAACTAGAACCATTACTTGTGTATATCTAGATAGTGCAGAAGATAGTGCTGCAAATAGCTTTTTAGATTTATCTACTAACATAGTAATAGAATCTAGAGATGCAGTGTTATTCGAAAACAAGTTTCTCATAAATCAAGACTTGAATGTTTCTAGATCTATAGATATGATTTCAAAATCTCCTATAAAATCTGAAGCAGGCCATTCTGACATTAATTCCACACAGTTGGCTATTGAATAAATTCTAGTTAGAGTATTTACAAGATAAAGAATTCCCAAAAGTTTTGGTGATGATTTTACTACTTACCATCTTGAGGATGATCCATTCTCCCATCAGAAAGCAATGAGATCTAGGGAATCTTTATTGTGAGCAAAAGCCATAGATGATGAAATGAGCTCTCTGCTGCAGAATCACACTTGGCAGCTAGTAAATTTGCAAAAATGGGCTAAAGCTATAGGCTGTAAATGGGTGTTAAAGAAGAAATTGAATAGTGATGGATCAATAACAAGATACAAAGCGCGTTTAGTAGATAAATGTTATCAACAACATAGTGGAATAGACTATTTTAATATCTATTCATATGTGTGTCATCTATCAACTATAAGAATTCTTCTTGCTTCGACATCTATTGAACACTTTATAGTGCGTCAAATGGAAAAACGCGGACCCCTAGAGTGCCATAACTTTGCAAAAAGTGACACTTAAGTGCCATAACTTATGAAAGGTACACTTAAGTGCCAAAATCGGAGTAAAATAGCTCACTTGAGTGCCAATCCGGCCAAATTACATACATGGCATTTTTTCGGCGAAGCGAGTGCAAAACAACATTATTTTGCATGCTGATGTGGCCAAATAATACAAAAACAGTGTCATTTTGGGCTAACGTGGTAAAATATAATATAAAAAATAATTAAAAAAAAAAAAATGGGGGAGGCAGCTGAGGGCTGCCGCCTCCCCGTCGTCGCTGGGAAGGGCCAGCGACCGAGGGGGAGGGTTGATTGGGGTCGCCGGCCCTTGGCCAAGGGTGGGCAACCCCGGCCAACCGGTGGCAAGGGCTCACAAGCCCTCGCCCCGGATTGCGGCGAGGGTTGTAGCCCTCGCCTAGATCCGACGGAGTCGGTGGCCCTTACTTGGTCGGTCCAAGGGCCGTCGACCCTCGCCTAGATCCGACCGGGGGGGTGGGGAAGGAGGAGGAGGGGAAGCAGTTGGTGGCTGAGGAGGAGGAAAGGAAGGAGGAGGAGGGTGGCGGTCAACGGCAAGGGTTAAGGCCGTTGAGCCCGGCCGAGGGTCTGCGGCCCGGCCGACCCTCCCCCACCTTCTGGCGACGGCGAGGGCCCGGCCCTCGGCCACCAGCGCCTTCCTCCTCCTCCTTTTCCAATTTTTAAAATAAATAAAAATTATATTATTATTTTGTTTTAAATTTAATTTAATTAATTTTTATATTATATTAAAATTCAAATTATGCCAAAACGTTGTTATGAAAGTCATTAAGATAGTCATTAAGATAGTCATTATTTGCTTGTATGTTGATGACATGTTAATTCTTGGTTCCGATCATTCTGTAGTGAGTGACGTGAAAGCTACTTTATCTAAAGAATTTGACATAAAACATCTTAATATTGCTAATATCATTCTTGGTATGAAAGTAAGCTAAAGAATTTGACTTAAGATAGTCATCATTTGCTTGTATGTTGATGACATGTTAATTCTTTGTTCCGATCATTCGTAGTGAGTGACGTGAAAGCTACTTTAGCTAAAGAATTTGATATGAAAGATCTTAATATTGCTAATATTATTCTTGATATGAAAGTAAGCTTTAACCGGCAAATCATCTCCCTTAGCCAGACTCATTATATTGAGCAGCTACTTTCTACTTTGGGATATGATAAGTGTAAACCGAGTGAAACACCATGTGATTATAATAACAGACTGAGTCCTAATGAAGGGACCAGCGTGGATCAGTTAAAATACTCGAAACTGTTTGGTAGTCTCATGTATGCTATAAGTTGCACTAGACTTGACATAGCCTTTACAATTGACATACTGATTTGTTTTACTAATAATCCTAATAAAGAACAATGTGATGCCCTTGATAGGCTAATGAGATACCTTAAAGGTACTAAAAATTATGCTCTATATTATTCTGGTTATCCTCTAACTGTGGATGGATATTCTGATGCCTCATGGTGCTCAGATATTGGAAATAGTAAGTCCACTAGTGGATATGTATTCACTTTGAGTAAAGCTGCTATTACTTGGAAATCCAAACGACAGACTTGTATTGCATTGTCATCTATGGAATCAGAACTTTTTGCTTTAATCTCAGCCGGTGAAGAGGCGGAGTGGATAAAGAATCTGATTATGGATATTCCTTTGACTCAGCCAAAGATTAATTCTTTAAGCCTATTTTGTGATAATCAAGCAACTATTCAAGTCGTTAAGAGTGCTCTCTTTAATTCAAAGCGAAGACGTGTGAAACTGAGATATGCGTTGTTGAATTATCTGAGAGAATAAGGGGTTATCACCTTGATCGATGTGAGACCGAATAATAACACAGCCGATACTCTTACCAAAGGTATGCCTAAAGATTGATTATTCAAAACAGTGGGGAAACTAGGGTTAAAGACTATATAGGCAAGTCTAAACTATCATTTACTTACCTTCTAATTGTGTGCTTTGAATTATCGAATCTTTCTTTATTGTCTACAATGATAAGCATAGTTTAAATGTTTCATCGATGTTCATAGTTGCTGACTAATTTGAAAATTGTGAGTTATTTCATTCCAAACTTGATGAATATGATTTTAACCTAATTCAAATATTCCATCAGGGAAAATTGTGTCATTTCAAATTTGATGATACAATTCAACTAGGCTGGACTGTCCTTTTTGTTAAATG
Organism: Eucalyptus cladocalyx; assembly: GCA_017140615.1. Classification (NCBI taxonomy): domain Eukaryota; kingdom Viridiplantae; phylum Streptophyta; class Magnoliopsida; order Myrtales; family Myrtaceae; genus Eucalyptus; species Eucalyptus cladocalyx. Next base: position 4,930,623 of record CM029522.1, read on the forward strand.
ATCTCATTCGAAACTTGATGCTAGATTATTTGACTTTAAGGAATCAACTGTGACATTCCAAATTGAAACATAGAAATTGTTTACATAAGAAACCCGATGGTCTTGTTCTTAATTGAAACTTGTTATTACATGACTAGGTTATTGTAGGTGACTTGACTATTGGTCATGTTCTTTGAAACTAGACAATAGTTATTCTCCTACAAATAAACTTAAGTTGATGGCTCTTTGTAAATCACATTATTTAGGTCTTGTTTATAATATATAAAACTTGATTGATGCTTATGAATATGATATTATGATGCTTTATAACATCAATATATGTTCTTCTCTACCTGATGGAATGTTGCTAAGTTTTTATTCAAATGATTGAATTCATGATAATATAAAATTCATATTTGACATTCTACAAGGGATGGCAGAGATGAAGAGCTTTTCACGCTTTAGGCTGCTCCCATTTCACTCACCACTACTATGGGAATCGATTTTGCTTTCTTTTCCTCTGGCTACTAAGATGTTTCAGTTTGCTAGGTTGTCTCTTGCCTGCCCATGGATTCAGCAGCAATTCGAAAGGTTGACCTATTCGGGAAATGAATATATATCATTTATAGTGTGTAGGGACTTGACAGTTTACCTGCTATTACCTATTTTGATTAAGTCTATTTACTTGAGACTTGCATTTTGCTATTTCTATTTTATGAACATTATTATGCTTGTTTCTTATATTTGTAAGGTATTGGACTATTTTAACTAGCCTACTTATACTTGACTAGTATGCATATATTAGTTGTGAACTGAGTCTGAGATTTATTTTGGGTATTGGGATTTGGATGAGTTTAGACTGAATCTAAAACTCCTTATACTAATTTTTGATTTGTTGATCTTAGAACGGATTCATAATAAGGATGATTGAGTTTAGTACTTTACTGATGAGAACTTTTTTGACCAATTCGAGTTGATTGTCTTGGACTAAATGTGGATGATTCATGTTTGGATGAACATTATACTGACCACCTTATTGGATTGTGCTGTATGGTGAACATATGAGGAGATTGTTGGATATATTGTTAATATAATCCAAAATAATATGTTCACATACAAGCCCAATAGGTGAAAGCATGGTTATTTTTTGTCAATATGGGCTGGAGCCCAATAACTTGCATATAAAAACTCTATGGTTTCCCTACGCTAGAGGTAACATTGTTAAGCGTTCCGAACTTGACGTCTTTTGGTGTAATACTTCGAGTAATTGCTTCTTCTCTCTCAAACTCATAACCTCCAACAGATTTTACAAATGATGTGGATGTTCTGGTTGATCATTGTAGGTAGAAAGGATGGTGAAGGAAGCGGAGAAATTTGCAAAGGAGGACAAAGAGAAGAGGGACGCAATAGACGCAAAGAACCAGGCAGACTCAGTGGTGTACCAGACCGAGAAGCAGCTTAGGGAGCTGGGTGACAAGGTCCCTGGCCTTGTGAAAGAGAAGGTCGAGGCCATATTGAAGGAGCTCAAGGACACGATGTCAGGTGGTTCGACCCAAGCCATCATGGATGCGATGGTTGCGCTTAACCAGGAAGTGATGCAGCTTGGTTAGTCTCTGTATAGCCAACCTGGTGCTGCTGGTGCAGGCCCAGCACCAGGTACCAAAGCCGGGTCTTCGGACTCCTCCAGCGAAACGGGCCAGGATGGAGATGTCATTGACGCAGATTTCACTAACAGCAAGTGAGAGAACAGAGGTGGGGTGCACTGCGGTTTCTTCAGCTCATTCTCGAAGTCGAGTAAATGATCATTACTAGTCAAAATTCTAGTGTTAAACCTCTGGGTAGGAGAATGAGTATATACGTGTACAGGAATTGGAAGATGGAAGTTTCCTTTTTTGCGGTTTTCTCTTGAGTAAGAGGTCTATATAATATACGGAAATCTATTGCGCAATTGAGATTTAGAGATTTTGTGCTCATGAAAATATAGTCCGGATCTAGCTTTTAGTTCAGTTGCTCCGCGCGTATGTGTTTCTATGTGTTATTTTTTCGGAACATGATTGGTTTCTTTAATAGTAGGATAGAATATGGTCAATATGACTTGACTAAATTATTGGGTAAACGAGATTTTTCATCATGACAATGGATCTATTATTATTATTATTCATTTTTAAATTACCGAAAATAAATTTTACTAACACAGGTTTCTCTCCCACATTTTTTCACTATTTGTATGTCTTCATCAATATCTAGAGTAAGCACCTGAGACATTAGGGAAACGTTGCCCCTAAATGTGGAGAAATGAGGGTAAAAATAACTATGTCAATATTACCTTTATCGCTTTAGTTGCAATTATGATTCTTAGGTAAGCTGAGGGGTGTAATTCTTGTATATGGTGTAAGTTCATAATATTGGTGTGATTCTAGGTAATAAACCGCCTCTTGTAGGTGTTATCACCAAAATAAGGGCCAATGGTGGCTGTGAATTTCATTTTTGCCAGTTTCTATTAGCTGATAATTTAAACTCTGGTTTTATTATAAGATCGTAAATAAGAGGTGTGCAATACTCTGATATCATCTCTCATGGTTCAGTTTGAAAGTACAAGTTACTAAGTGGATCCAGGCCCTAAGACCATTATAAATCCAAAAGAAGCAAAGTTGGGTATTTTAAAATCATGTATAGCTTGTTATTGTGGATTTATAGTCTAATTTTTGCGTTTCGATGACTAATGCATTGTTGGCAAGTGAATTTATTTTTTGTTTTAGTTTCTACTTTTTTAGTTTTCGGTTGATATTATTCTGTTCATTAATGACCAAATCTCTGCTATGCCCTTGAAGCGCACAGTTAACCCGCATCAATTATGGTACTTTTGGATATGATGCGTAACATTAATTAATGTAACACAAGCCCAAAGGGTTCTTGGTTTAGAATGAAGTAGGTTTCTCTTAGTATCACTTCCTTTCCATAGCTCCATTTATTTCGTTAAAAATAAATAATTTAAACAATATTTTCATGAAAATAATTATCTGTATTACTTAAAGTAATTATTTAATTAAAAGTATTTTCATTATTGGCAACAATCTATGTCTAGACACTTTTGTAGATAATAAGAATATTTTATGTTTATTCATTTTTATAGGTGATATAAGCGATAAGTTTTTGAAACAATTGTTTTTTAAATTTTCATTTTTCACAAAATAAAACTCACCCTAATATGGTATTTGTTCTCCCACATGCACTAGATAGTTAACGAAAATGTTGATCCAAAGAAGGTATTATTTTTTTCTCTGTTTTACATGTATTACATCATGATTTGTGTGTTTCTCATTATACTTTACTTTTTATCATTTAAGAGTAGCAGATTTAACTTTGAAATTATTAAAAAGCCTGTTGATTTATCCTATACATCTATTGATTAAGAGTCGAAACTTTTATCTCTTTTTGCCCCCTTAATTTCAGCGAAGCAATGCATTAAAAAAAAAACATTCACTATGTTATCGTAAATCCAGATTAACATGACTTCACAATTTCTAAGAATCGTCATCATCGTTATTGCAGATTCATTAGCTAGGTTCATGTCTATCATGCAATAAATTACTACTTTGTTGAAGCCATGAATGATGTATATTGTAATGACGAGAGAAGCAATATTGTACTTCGGAATTGCCTATAAAATCCTAATCTGGGCTTTAGTACACCTTTATTCCACTAATTACTTTGATAATTTCATGATCAATACTGATATCTTTATTTCCGCAGCAACGTGCAGAGTTCTTACCTAGTATAATCATACCAAGTTATTGTTTCGGCCTATGAGGTCGAGTGCCTGTTTATGATTGCTAGAGGTAATTAAGATATTAGAAGAGTAGCACTTCGTGGATTGTATTTATATCTAAATAGGACCAATTGGTACTTATTTAACGTATTGCCATCTAGTGACTGCATATATACTAGTTTTAGGGCGCCCACAGGTGAGTGTGATGTCTATGATTTTGGTGTACTTCTGTTGGATAATCTGACCGGAATGAGAGTCATAAACAAAAGTTGCCTATTGGTTGACATAACCTTGTTGCATATGTTTGGTCAAATCAAGGGAGGAAAAGAAATTTGTACAAATTGATGGATGCAAGGTTTAAAGAGTTCTTAGAAGAAGGTGTCCAGGTTGCTTTTAAGTTGGTTACTCACTATCTTAGCCGAGATCCAAAAGCTCGTCCCCGGATGAGTGAAGTTGTTTTGAAGGTTATCCAAGATCTTCCATATATAAGAAGTTCGTCAAATGTTCAGAAAGAGACGGGAGCAATGACAATGAAATGTCACCTAAATATAACCATAGTTCAAGGAATGTAAGTCTTTCAATTCTAGATGGGATCGATGCATATTAGTGCAACCACACCATCAATCTCTGGAAGCCAATGGTAAACCACAACAATGTGTCTAGAAATAGCTGTCCTTCAACCCCATTTGTTACCTTTTCTTCTTCTTTCATTGGTGCGGGAGTCTCGACTTTTATCTAGACATTTGCTCCCGATTACTACAATGTTGATGGATTAAAATATAATGGGAGTTATGTAGTCTTTGTAAAGTAACCCTTTGAGAATGCGAGGAGAAAGCTAAAACTAGCGACAACTAATGAGAAGTATGCTTGAGTTTCCAATCCTTTTCCCCTCGTGACCTTTCCTCTTTAGCTTTTTGATAATATGAATCACCCTTGATGGAGGAAATATCATATGCCGTGGTCACATACTGTTTCCTGCTAAATTTCTTATGCTAGAGTTTTTCATGTTGTTGCATGTCTTTGACGTATGCTGTCATTTTCAATAATCATCTTGTTTCTCAGCTAACTAGGGCTTTTCGTTCATTTGGACTGCCAGTTCGTCTTCCTCTCTAGGGTGTCAACGGTTCGGTTCGATTCGGTTCAATTTTTCGGTTTTTGCTTTTTTGCTTTTGGTTTTTCGGTTACACCATTCGTCGGCGAACCGTACGACGACCTTCTTGGCAACGCCCATAAGCTGAACGGGTAAGCTCGCCCCTGCTCTTGCCCTGTTTTGGGCGCGCCGGGCCGGAGCTTTTGGCTATCCGACTCCTGCGAGCTTCGGCTGAGTCGCCCCGTGTTTTGTTTCCGATGTCTTGTTCATCGCGTGTCAAGAGTTCTAGTGTGGGTCGAGCTTCGGTGAACCCAAAAATCCCTCGTTATAGTAGCGCGCCCCAATTGTTTTGATATAATGCCTGAACTTGATCTGAAAGTTTGGGTGGGGAATATTCGTTCTCGTCATGTCGTTTTGTCTGTGGCCCCCTTTCTTTGATTGAGCAAACGGAGGCAAGCATCACTGAGGCATGGCTTTCGGACGGTAGGGGTGTGTTGAAACCTTAGATTGGGTCTCGGTTTGGCTGTTCGGGGCAAATTTTGGCTTCCGCCATGAGGAAGCCAGCGAGGGCAAGGGGGTTCCGGCGACGGCCGAGGTTGTCAATCGTGACTCGCCGAGCACCAGGTGTGGTCGGACATGGAGGTCGGGGCACCGGTAATGCTACTCAGCTGGTCTAGGCGGTGGGGCTTGATGGAGGCTCAGGCATGGAAGAGAAGCTGCTGTTCAGGAGATGAGTCCATCGTGGACTCAATGTCAGTGAGGGGCTCGTCGTAGTGGTGGCGATTGTTCGAGTAGGAGGGCTGCAGGTGAGTGTTCGGTGAAGAGAGGGGAGTCATTGAGGAAGAAGGAACCGTGGAGACTAGAGAAGATTATTGGTTTATCGGTTCGGCTCGGTTCGGTTAACCGATAAAAACCAAACCGATAAAAAAAAATTCAGTTTGGTTCAGTTCGATTTTCGGTTTGATTCAGTTTTCGAGTCGGTTTTTGACACCCCTACGAGTCCCTATAAGGTATCGGCCACCTTATTATTGGAAATCTTTTGGGCCAACATTTTCTGTTGAAACCAGTGTTGAATTTTCTTTATTCTAGACCGACCATTTAATGTAGGGAATTGTTTGTCCTGTGTGGCCCGCCCATAAGAATGGCATGGGCCAAGCCCATGGGCCTGCCGTGCCCAAGAACAACCTAAGTGGGCATGTTAACCACTCTTAGGATAGAGATTGGAATGATGGTACCGTGGTGCATCAATTTCTTCTTTAATTTTTTCCATTTTTCAGAAACTTTATTTTCCTTTATTTTCCTTTCATTTAGTTTATTTTGCTCATAAATAAATATAAAGCGTACTCTTTTGTAAAATTTGTTTTTCCCCCTCCTCTTTTTCTTTTAATCTAACCAGAGATTTTCTTGCTTCTCTAATGTAAGAGTGCCTTTTCTTCTTGTAATTTGTAATCAATTTATTACTGTAAATTATTATGTTTTCCCTTATTAATAGTCTTTTAAAAAATTCAGAATCGAATCCAATGTAAATTATTTTATTTATTTTGAGTCTACTAATTGCCTTAAGGCAAGGATTGACAATGCTTCAAATTGTAATCAAACGCATAATATAAGAGGAAGTGTGTTGTTTTTTAATTTTAATATCAGTGAAAATTCAACGGACATTCTTTGACTAAGAAAAAATAATGACGTTAAAATGATTTCCAGATTCAATTGTGTTACAAAGTAAAATCATTTTTGTGCCGCAACATCGCCTGGATTTCTTTTCTACTAAACACAAAAACTAATATATATATATATATATATATATCAACAATAAGATCACTATCATTCTCAGTATATCTTTTTGCTTTACAAGGCTATCGGCATATATATACACACATACAAGTACTGCTAGGGTAACAATCGCCTATTAGGTAAACTATTCGCTTTCTATATGCATTACCCCCACAAATCAACTTGCGCAAATATAAATATTTTCTTCCTATACATATCACTCCTACAAATCAGCTCACGCCAACACTCCCCCTCAAGTTGGTGCATAAATGTCGCTAATGCCCAACTTGTCAAGTGAGCTGTAGAAGGCTCTGCTTGAGACTGCCTTTGTCAATATATCTGCTAGCTGATCTTTAGACCTCACAAATGGGAATTGAACTATTTTTGCATCCAAATTCTGCTTAATAAAATGACGATCAACCTCAATGTGTTTGGTCCAATCATGCTGCACAGGATTATGTGATATGTCAATAGCTGCCTTGTTATCACAAAAGAGCTTCATCTCGAATCTAGGAGGAAATCCCAATTCAGACATCAGTTTTTTAAGCCACAAAAGCTCACATAGCCCTTTGGCCATCCCTCTGAACTCTGTCTCTACACTCAACAAAGCCACCGCTTTCTATTTCTTACTTCTCCAAGTGACCAGATTCCCCCCCACAAATGTAAAATACCCTGAAGTTGACCTCCTGTCGTACACACTCCCCGCCCAGTCTGCGTTTGTGTAACCTTCAATTCCAAGATGACCATTCCTCAGGAATTTTAACCCTCTCCTTGGAGATGCTTTCAAATACCGAATTATTCTCAACACAGCATTCATATGGTCTTCACTAGGAGCATGCATGAATTGACTTACGATACTTACCACATATGCAAAGTTTGGACGTGTATGCGATAAGTAGATTAACTTACCCACTAACCTTTGGTATCTCTCCTTGTTTGTTGGTACTTGATTGAGATACTCTCCAAGTTTATGATTCTCCACGATTGGGGTATCCCCTGGCTTACAATCTAGCATCCCTACTTCTGCCAACAAATCTAGTACATACTTCCTTTGAGATAGGAATATTCCCCCTTTTGATCTTGATACCTCTTGTGGCACCTCGAAACACCTTAGGTCGCCACAAGTACCTATCGCTCCACTAGTTACATTTCTTAGTAGAAGCATCGTTAGATCATAGGCATTTTTTTTTTTTTAAAACAGTCCCAGCGCAACTTATTAGCGGAAGCATAATTGAGTCTCACCATCTCTCCCTCCAACAACCATAATGCAATACACACCAACTACACATCATATGAAAAGATAAGGCCGAACCACTTTTTATTTACATATATTCATGATGGGTTTCTCAGGTCGGTACATCCAAAAGAAAGGCCAAGACTCTTTACTACACTTGGCCACAACCCCAAAAAGGTATCTCGACCCCTATATTGATCGTGTGTCATCCCCCATCTACAAGTGACGACTACTCTCAAAAAACGTCGTCAGCTCTCTACTCCTCACGTGGCCATCACACCCATCCTAGCGCGTCAGGCGGTGGTGGCGACAACATCCCCCGAATCACTCCATCTCGGCAGACGTGAACCGACAGAAACTCCTGTATAACCGAGCCCCCAGCCAGGCCCATATCGTACATGACCAACATGCGAACTCGCACATACGTCAACCCAGGTATGGTAATGCAATCTATCTCCGTACACTCTACCTCCACGTTAGATGGGAGGCCATAGAAGGTACCCCGCATGACAGTAGGGAGCGGCATCTTTCTAATCTGAAATGTTGGTCCCCGAAGGGGTGAGTACAGCCACTCAGCAGGTAAAAGATCCAGTAAACCACTTAATGCATTACACAATACAATCATAACAATCATAGCATAGTACATGTCATTCATGCATTCAAACATAACTTACCTTGAAGCCATGCATATGTCATCATACCACATGTACATACATCCTCATGTACTCATCATCATCATATCATAGCCGTAGGTGCACATACAACCATGCACTCACCATCATCATATCATACATGTACCATCATGCCATAGGTGCACACACAACCATGCACTCACTATCATCATACCATACATGTACCATCATGCCATAGGTGCACACACAACCATGCACTCACCATCATCATACCATACATCCATGCGTATATCATCATATCATATGTGCATGATTTAATTTCCACTTTTATCTTTCAATTTAATCACCACATCTCTCTTTCCCGGGATCAGTAATTGCATCCCACATTATCACTCGCACCCCAACCTGGCATCGCGAGAAAAATCTCTGGCACACACCACCGGGCATTCGGCACCCCCACATTCCGAGCATCTCGTATCCCAACTGGCATCACGAGACATCCCTCAGGCACAAACCTCCGAGGCTTCCGGCACCCAACCATTCTGGGCATCTCGAAACTCCCGAGGACATCCGAGCATCCGGCACCCCCCATCCCGTGCATCCTGACACTCCCAGGGCATTATCGGCCACCTCCAACAATTTCCTAATTCATCATAATTCATATTCACCAATTTATGTCTCACAATCAACATGGCACATGATGTAATGGCAACAAAGTCAAATTCAGCATTTGATTCTACATGCAATGCCAAATATCATCACATGCTCAATAAGATTCAATCACCTCAATCAATATAGTTAATAGGGCTCATCCAAAACAGAATAATCATAAATTTCAGCATTTGAAATTCGCACAATCCAGCTTGCACATTTTTAGAAAATATTTTCATTAAATACCCAAATGGTCTTTAAAAATTATGAAATTCGAACATGTGATAGTCAAGACATAATGGCAGATATTTCATAAAGGACACTGCACCAAAAGACCCTCATATCATACGGTTTAAACCGAACATCACAGCACCATTATCATAATCACTTAACTTGCACAGTTTTCGAAATAATTTCAGTTAAATAGGCAAATGAACTTCAAAAATTATGAAATTTGGATTTGTTGCAGGGAAGACATAAAGAAAAATACTTAATGAAGAACACTTTACCGAAAGAGCTTCATACAAAATGATATGACCCATGCATTGAAACTGACTAAGTCCGAACGCGTCAGATTACAGGACTTTAGAAATATTTCCGATTAAATACCCTAATAACCTTCGATATTCATGAAATTTGACTATGTTATATTCAAGGTCCTAAGGTAGGTTTTTCATGAATAAATAAAAGTCAAATTCGTTCCAGGTGATTTAATATAGACGGTTGAAGCTTATGTTTCAATACCGAAGTTTCCAGATTCAACACCTTCCGAAAAACCACGATTTCACTTACTTATCTTCCATCTTTTCCTCTGTATTTTTGATATGTTTTGCCTCAAGAAGTCTACTACAACTTTCACTAAGGGATCAAGGTGATATTTTCAAAGGAAAGTCACTCTATAGTCCACGAAGTCACTGGAGCTCAGTACAACATTTCCAGATCTAACGTCTTCAAGAGAAAAATCGTTTCACTAGGCTATACTTGTTCGTTTTACCTCAAATTTGAGTATGTTAGTCTTCAAGATGTTCTCTATAACTTTCGTGAAGAATTAGAAGTGAAATTCTCAGTAAAAAGTGACATGCAACACACAAAATCACCAAGAGGTCAACAAAAACAGCTTCAGATCTAACATTTTCATAGAGGGAGGGTTTCACCCCTCAAAACTCAACCATTTTGCCTCAAATTTTAGTATGTTAAACCTTAAGATGTTATCTACAACTCTCATGAAGAAGTAGAAGCAAAATTCCGACTCAAACATTGCATGCAAGCCACTACAACATTCTGATTCAAGCGGTTTACTCGAGAACAGCTTACCACTTCAAAGCAACACACTCAAAACTTCGGATTTTCACACCCTAGACATCCGAGATTCATCACCATTCAAACACATATGCTAGATACAACATGCAAGAGCAAAATAAGGATTACAACTTGCCTCCAAACCGAGCAAACAACGGCACACGGATGGCGACGAGCGACGGACGCACGGCGGACGGTCGATGGGCAGCTCTCTTCCTTTCCTCTCTTCCTCCGCTCACTCTCCCTTTCTCTCTTGGTTTCTCTCTTCCTCTCGAACAAACTCCCTTTCTCTCTCCCTCTCTCTTGCTTAAGCCGGCCATCATCCCCCCCAATTTTTCTTCCCTTCCATCATTAGTCATCATTAGCCATCATTGATCATGCATGGAGGACACTAGGTGGCTAGGAGGGAACACATGGCCTTCTTCATGCAAGATGGGCCTCCATCTTTCGGCTGGGCTTGGGCCAGCAATGGGCCAACGATTCCTCCTCTTCCTTTGGGCTTCGCAACTAGGCCCAAATGGTCGAAAATGGGGTGAGGTCATGGGCTGGTTTGGGCTATCAATTGTCCAGCCCATCCTCATCCTATTAATTTACCTAATCCTTAATTATATAAACACCTAATTGAAATTTATAAATTACAAAATTTTGTGACATATCTTAATAAATTCCAATCCATAATCCTTCATGGCCAAAAATAGAAATTTTTATCAAATAATTATTCACCATAGGCTTGGCCAAAGTCTTAATATAAGACGTGAATTAGAATACCCCTAAAGATTAGCAAGGAATTCTAGGATGCCACACCTCTATTCCCAAAAAATACCTCAATTCTCCCAGGTTTTTCATCTCAAACTCTTCAGAAAGCCTCCTTTGGAGTGAAGCGATTTCTTTCACGTCATCCCCTGTAATGATTATATCGTCAACATAGATAATGAATGCAGTTATCTTCCCTTCTTATCATTGAAGAAACGATGTGTGATCCGACTCACTCTGTCTGTATCCACACTTCTTCATTGCCACACTGAACCGACCAAACTAGGCCCTTAGTGATTGCTTCAAACCATACAAGGACCTTTTCAAAGACTTGTATCCTGGTGGTACATCCATATAAATCTCCTCCTCCAAGTCACCATGGAGGAATGCGTTCTTCACATCAAACTGATGTAGTGGCCAGTCTAAATTAACTGCAAGAGACTCCAAAACTCAAACAGTATTAAGTTTTGCAACAGGAGAGAAAGTCTCTTGGTAGTCAATTCCACACATCTGCGTGTACCCCTTTGCTACAAATCTTGCCTTGTATCTTTCGATGGACCCATCCGCCTTATATTTGATAGAAAACACCCATTTGCATCCCATTGTTTTCTTTCCCTCAGGTAAGTCCATCAATTCCCACGTTCTATTTTTTTACAATAGCTTCATCTCTTCTTCCATAGCTTGAACTCACTGCAGATCCGCTAAAGCTTCATGTACTCCATTCAAAATTTGAACCGAAGATACAGCCAACACAAACTGCTTCAATGGTTTAGATAACCTTCCTGTTGAGACATAATTTGCTTTTGCGATGGAATATTTCGATCTCCTTTCTCCAGCATCTGGTGAGTATCGATTTGGGGGCTTTCCCCGATTATGCCTAATAGGTAATTTATATTCCACTAACATATTAGATTCATCAAACAAACCAAAAGCAGTAGATGAGATTACCTCAGGAAAATTCTCACAAACTTGGTCGGGTACTGGAGGGGAAGGGGGCTATTCAACTTGTTCAAGTGTGGGTATTTCGCCCTTTGTCGAATCCTGCAAGGCTTCTGTAGCTACACCTGTTGCAAATTCACCAGCATTAGTACCATCTATCACTTGCTCAATAATTCCACCATTAACACCGGTCATGTCAACACCACCCACGGTTGCTCCAACATTAGTCAGAGCATGCCTAGCCCCGTTATCACCAGTGTTGGAGCTATCATCGACACTACCACCACCCCCAACAACCACCTCTCTTCCCTCAAGTATAACCCCAGCAATAATCTCCCACCAATTCTCCCTTTCTAGCCAATTCTCTCCCTGAAAGGTAGGATTGGTACTCGGGTAAAAGAACTTTCCTTTGACAAATGTGACATCCATAGTCACATAAGTTTTTTTAGTAGATGGGTTGTAGCATCGCCCTTTTGATGAGTACCGTACCCCAAGAACACACACCGTAAAGCACATGGATCAAGTTTGGTATGTTGGTTCTTCAGAATGTGAACAAACGCAACACATCCAAACACACGAGGAGGAATTGTCAAGACTGATGGCAATGGGATAAATGCAAAAAGTGCTTGTAGAGGCATACGGAAATCTAGCACTTTCGAGAGCATTCGATTGAGGAGATGCACCACTGTGGCAACAACATTATCCCAAAAACAGGAAGGTACATGTCCATCAATTAAGAGGGTTCAAGCGGTCTCGAGAATATGGCGATTCTTCCTTTCGGTCACTCCATTCTGTTGTGGAGTTTGTGTACATGAGGTCTCATGAATGAGACCATGTTGCTGAAAGTACTCCTTGAGATGTCAATTCACATACTCTCTGCCATTATCACTTCAAAGAACTTGTAGCTTAGCATCAAACTGTGTTTGAACCATCTTGTGAAATACTTTAAACACATTAACCACTTCATCCTTAGTTTTCATCAAGTAAAGCCAAGTCATATGCGTGCAATCATCAACGAATATAACAAACCACCGACAACCCAAGACAGCAGTAATAGGAGCAGCACCCCACACATTAGAGTGAACTAACGAAAAAGGCACGTTATTCTTACTCAAACTTATGGGAAAGGAAACACAGTGGCTCTTAGCCAAAATGCAAGTCTGACAATGGAAATCCAACTCTTTTAGATCCAAAAATAATTCAAGAAATAGTTTTTTCATATAGCCAAATGAAGGATGTCTCAATCATCTATGCCAAAGCCAAATCTGTTTTTCTTTATTGCTAGGTGAACCCTAGACTTGATGCACACTTCCAAACTTGAGATCATCTAAGTAATACAGTACCACGTCCAATGATCTCCTTCGTGAGGATATCCTGGAAAAGACATAATTTAGGATACATTAGAACAATACAATTCAAATCTTCAGCAAGCTATCCAACAGAAGTTAATTTTGTAGTCAATGACGGGAAAAGTAAGGTGTTAGGCAATGACAATTAAGGGGAAACCGCAACCACACTAGCCCCGGTCACTAGGTATGTATTCCCATTTGCATTTGAGATACTACATCGTCTTGGTTCTGTAATGCTCACAAATCATCTGGGCTAAAGGTCATATGCTCCGTAACCCCCGAATCGATAACCCATCCATCACAACTACTGTGATTAGGGAGAACCAGCGCACAACCACAATTACCTTGGATATTACCTGAATTTGACGTAGCTGGTTGGTCTTGAATTTCAACTTTGGGCACCAAAGACAGCTGAGGTTCCATCTTAGCAAAAGAAACTTTCCCTTTTCCACTGTTAGTACCCCCGTCGGCTTGTTTTCGATTCCTTCCACCACTCTGGATAGCCACGGAGCTTAAAGCATGTCTCTCGAGTATGCTTAGCATTCCCACAGTGTGAGCATCCTCCAAATGAAATTGTAGTTTGTGAACCGTTATTCGTCCGCCCACCCCTTGCGTAGCTCCTGATTTATTCATTTGTAGAGTTGGCATTACTAGTGATTCTCGGACACCTGTCTTGCTTCCTCGTGCCACCATAGTAGTAGACCCAAACGTGGAATCAGTATGGGTGAGCATCACTGACTGTCTCGTATCCTCCCTATGAACCCGTGCATATGCTTGCTCGATAGTTGGGAATGGTTGCATTTGGAGAACATTTGCTCTCACTTTGTCTAGACGATCGTCCAACCCATCAAGGAAGACATACACCCAGTCTTCCTGAATGGCAAGACTTACTGCTCAATATCAGCTAGGCATGTCATTGGGTTTGGACGACGGAAGTTGATCTCCCTCCACAAACCCTGAAGATTATTATAATAAGCCTCAATTGTCTCTCCACCTTGTCTCATCCGAATCACCCGCCTCTTCAAGTCATAAACTTGGGAGACATCACTTCCATCAAAGAAGGTTGTTGCAACAGAGTCCCATACCATCTTCACATTTGGGAAGCGAATAAAATTTCCTATTGATGCATGATCCATTGAATTGATTAGCCACCCCTTCACAATCACATCCTCAGTCTTCCACTTTCGAAATTGAGGATCAGTAGGTGAGGGCTGAGGGAGATCACCATTAATAACCCAACTTGTCTTTACCGGAGATGAACATCTCCACCACTTGAGACCACTATCCATAATTTGATCCATCCAATTTGACTGAGATTTGTGCAATGGATGACTCCTGGGATTGTGTTGATACCTGTGTCGAACTTTGAGTCAAAATTTGTGTCAACTTCATTGTAAGATTCTCTAGAAGAGAAGCAGTTGTTGAGTTCTCCCCTTGGTCTTGATGAGGTACCTCATCAGTTGGCTTTGTCATGGTTGCCAATCACAATTCCTTCGCAAAGGAATTTATGGTCAGGTCAGATTAGTGCAACAATAGCACAAGTCAATGTTGCGGCAGCGATTTGATTTGGTCGAAAGAGTGTGGAGAAAACTAGGGTTCTTGCTCTGATACCATGTTGAAAAATAGATCACTATCATTCTCAGTATATCTTTTTGCTTTACAAGGCTACACACACAAGTACTGCTAGGGTAACAATCGCCTATTAGGTAAACTATTCACTTTCTATATGCATTACCCCTACAAATCAACTCGTGCAAATATAAATATTTTCTTCCTATACATATCACTCCTACAAATCAGCTCACGTCAACATATATATATATATATATATCGCAATAGCTACCATTCGTACCAGCCCTCGCTCTACCAAAAATGCATGTCGCTTGTCTAGCTGTTTTATTGATGACCTAATTATATATTACATGTAAAGACCTTCTTTCATGGTATATGTTGTTCACAAAATTACCAAAATTGCAAGCAATAAGCAAATACTAAAAGCAAAGTAAGCGATTCAGAGAAATGAATTTCCAAGGGTATATGAAGATTCCGGCAAGCGCATAGTTTCAGGGGAAAGTTAATGAGACAATAGAGATCGAAAAAACATTGTATCACTTATCAGGAGAATTTGAAATGAGTAAGCTCTGCACCATTCTAGTGGCAGCAAACAATGAATTGAAAATTGCTAACTCAGAAACAAAACCTTGGAAACTGTTGACAAAAAACTACTAGTGACTATGACTGAAGAAGCAAATACAAATAGCAGTATCATAATTCAAGACACCAAAATGAAATAATTACAAGAGAAGCAAAGAAATATAATAAAAGTTCGACCCCAATTGAAGACCCATGACAATTGACACGATGAATTGACAAGTTGTCTCTTCATTCATGAATTTCTTTGATATTGTCCGCTCAAAACTAAAAATCCATTTTTATCATTAAAAACAGTGGAAATGGGCTAATAAAACTGGTAACTCCCTGGGCATTACTGTGGGCGCTCTACACCCATTATAGAATGAGCCTATTGCTCGTTTCAAGCAAGCTTGTCACCATCGCCTTAGCATGGTGCTAGTGAGAGTAGACCCAGGATCATCCTATGCCATGGCACTACTCAACCTACGTCACAGACAAAACGAGCTTCTTTTGAAACCAAGGAGTGATTGGGGGATTTGAACAAACGATCGAGAGCCCAAACAAGGAAAATGTGATTGGTTTGCTAATTCCCAGCACGAGATCATCATTTAATTCTTGTAAATGTCCTCAAGCCACCATTTATTGAATTGCTGATTGATACTACTCGAACCCACAAATAAGATAAGGAAACATCTAGAAAAATGCAATGGGAAGCATCAACGTAAAAAGGCCGAGAATTTTTGCTGACACATAACTGAAAATCCTCCAAAGCATTGAGCTTTTCCTAAGTGACTTATCACAATCACAGATCCAAAGCCTTCAACAAGCTAGAGCAAAAGCACCCAGTTCAATTGCCAACATGTTCTGACTGATATTATGTAAAAAGAGTTGAAAGAATCACTTTTCCAATTGAAATAGAGCAAATCCAATAGATAAATTTAACTATTGACACAAATACTTTAATTGTGAATTGTGTATTCCAACATGAAGTGACCCTCTTTCAAAGTTTACCAAAGATCTAAGATTGGACGGTTGATAAATGACGGGATTGGATACTTCGCCACCAGCAAACCTGGTTGAGCAACGAGAGAGAGAGAGAGAGAGAGAGAGAGAGAGAGAGAGAGAGAGAGAGGAATTGGGTTTGGTCTAGATTCAATTCATCAACTAGGCGTGATCCCGATGCTTTGAGAAACTTCAAAGAGCATTGTGTTAACTCTATGATAACTTCCGATTAAAAAGATAATTTACGATAACAAACATGGTAAAAAAAAATGTATATTCAATTCCTTAATAATTAACACAAAAAGAACAATGTCCTTAACAATGACTTCTACTTTTTTGCTTTTCAGTTTTTTTCTTTTGAATATTACTATCCTTGAAATGATTTTTATGTAACGTTAGCTTCCTGATTTTTTTTTAAAATGTAGCCACAAAGATGCAACTTATTGCATTTATTTAAGAAAGAGACGTTCCAAAATTACGTAAAAAATCACTTTTATTGAGAAATCTTTAAATCAAAGATATTGATAAAAACACATAATAAAAAGTTGAAATTGTACTCATATACAGAAAGAGAGGATCATTTTGTTTCAGATGTTTTTTATAATAAAGAATTTACAGAATTTGAAATTTATACATGGGAGTGATAACATAATACAATAAATTCACGCATTTGTCCATAAATATAATATTTATAGAATAAGTGAAATGAGGATGTTTGAGAAAAAAAAATGATCAATGTCCCGTTAAAATATGAATTTTTTGTTTGTTTTCTATAACAGTATAATAATATAGATTAAATATGTTATATAGTCCGGTGAAAAGTAAGTAAGGAATTTAATTTGAAAAGAGTGAATTCCAAACCCATTTGCATCATTACATGAAAAAGTTCAATACTTCGTTGACTATTTTATGTAAGGTTCGACCCAAAAAAAAAAAAAAAACAAAACAAAACAAAAACTATTATGTGAAAAGGATACTCATCACCAAAGAATTTTTATAAATTAATAATAGATCACTCTTTATATGTCCAAAAATATAATTACACTTAATTCATTTAAAAGGTGTGGTTTAAATTAGTTTTTATTTATTTATTTATGAATCATAAAAACGTTTAACTTGTTTTTAACTTATTAAAGGTTTCTCAATTAAAAATGATGTTTGCTTATGCCAAATGGTAAGGTTTGTTTAACATCGTTGTCATTAATACATAATTTGGTCGTGTCTAAGTGCTAATTATATATTTTTTTTTTTTTGTAATTTATTGCTTAATGATTCGGCCGTAAGTTATATAGCCAGAACATATATCACCTTACAACTAACCAAAGCAGCACAATTTAAAAACAATGGGGTTCTTTTTTATTTAGTGGAGGTAATTTTAGGGGATGCAAGAACATTTGGGTGAAGAAGTTTACCCGTTCGAAATAAATCAACAAGAGCATTACCTGCTAAAGAAGTCGCTTTTTCTAGAAGTACCGCGAAGTTTTCTCATAATTTCAACTTTAGCGTTGTCTTTCTTATCGACGTGTTCCCTTTTTCCCACGAGGGGGTACAATAAGATGTACCTTCTCCTTCTCCTCACCTTTGACCTCTGCTTTCTTCACGTTGATTGGACAAATTGAGGCCACGTGACGACCCCTTGCATTGCCACTACTTATCCAGAAAGAGCGCCACGTGATAAGGAGATGGGAAGTCCTCCTTTGCCTTCTTTAGTGATGGGGCGACAAACTAGATCTCGAGCAAAGAAAAGAAAGGCATTTGCATTTTTCAATTTGTCCTTTTATTGTTTAGGAAAAAAAGAAAAATAGAGAAAGGCTACTAGCGTGCCACCAGCGTGCCACCAGCGTGCGACTGGTGTTCCTCTAGGGAAAGGCTATAACGTGTTACTCGTTGCATGGGAAATTCATGCTGTAACCTCATGTTCTTTTACAAAATATGTAAAGAGAGGAACCATTGAAAGACGAAGGAGTTCACGGCTTTTGAGGGTTTGTTGTGGCGTTCATCAACAAATATTCATCGTGATTCCTTAGCAAAGCTGGTCAAGTAATGACGTTCCATTATAGTTCCATTTGTCATTGTAAGCCCCTCTTCCATTTACCACCACACACCAAGAATTCCCTTGATAACGTGTGTATATAAATTATCTTTTGCACATACCATTCAAACTTCAATTAATTAAGGTTTATAAATTCTATATTAGATATCCGTACCAGGCCAATCCCACCTTCAAAAGTAATTATTGACTTGTAATTTTGGCATTGCAAAATGAGGTAGTTCTTTGTTCTTTGGCTCGGCAAATGAGGTAAATTGGGTGAGAAAGAAAAAAATATATGTAATGGTTTGGGACCTAATAAAACAAACAAATGATGAAGGAAGGTCTTATGGTCCCCATGGCTAGGAGTGCTAGTAGTTAATTGCGAAGGAGTGTAGTGCTTTCCCAGCAAAACTAGAGAGAGGGGAGAGCAATAAATTGGGTTCGTTCATAAAGCAATGAGAACAATTAGGTTATGTTTGGTCGTCTAGATTTCTAATCAAGATAGGACCGGATAGAATAGGATATGAAATCTTGAGATTTTTTTTATATCATATCAATTGTTTGGTGAAAGTCGCGCCGTAAACCCCCATGTGACACTTAGCGGGAAGACCCACCACCCCCGAGTCACACTTAATACACCTAGCGCTCCTTGGGTTTTGAACCCTTCACCTCTTCGTTGAGGATCGTGATAGCCTTATCAGGTGAGCCACCGCTGCCGGTGGAATGAACATAAATGTTCATAAATGAGGATTGTGAAAATCTCTCATAACACTATTTCTTAATTTATTTTAATTTTAATTTTATATTATTTTTCATCTTTTTTATATTATTTTCTTTATTTTTCCCTTTCATCATTCTTTAATAAAAATTTTATCAAATAGTAAACTGTACTAACATACCTAAATATATAATAAATATAAATATTTAATTTATAGCTTGAATGTTTATTATAAGATAGAATTAAAGTTGAATATATAAATTAAAATGCTATGATTAATTAAAAATATTTTTAATTATTTTTATTGAAATATAATTTCAATTTTGTTAATTTAATAATTTTGTTATTCGAGAAAAATAACTATCCTATTAGGAACATTAGAAATTCTATTCACATTTATCCTACCTCTATCATAGGATAATTTTATCCTATCTATATCCCCTTATATCCGACTTTATCATGTCTTAAACGAGCACCAAACGTAGGATAAAATAAATCATATCCTATCCCGAATTTTATCCCAACTATCAAACGAGTCTTAGAGTGTTTGAGGAAGATGAATAGGGAATCTCTCTCTAGTCTCTGCATGTCCGATTTGGCATGTCTAACCGAGCAATCTCTCTCTCCTTCCCCCTTTCCTCAAATTATTATTAATTACGGTGGTCGTTATGCGAGCGTCCCTCATCATTTTTGCCGGAACTTGGGTTTTAGAGAATGCTATGATAGACTATGATAGGAGAAAATATGTCCACTGGGCGGGGCACTTAGGGTGCGTTTGGTAACGTTTCTATTTAAAAAAAAAAGGAAACAAAAAATAGAAAAAAAGTGTTTCTTTTTCAGAGAATAATTTTTGAACAAAAAAACGCGTTTGGTAACTGTATAAAATTTCTGTTTCTGGAATAGAAAAAGAACAGAAAACGTTTGGTAAATGCACAAAATTTATGTTCCCGGAATAGAAAAAAACAAAAATACGTTTGGTAACTGCACAAAATTTATGTTCCAATTTTTTTCAAGTGTTTTTTTTTAATAAAGTGTAAACTTGTATTGAATTATCATTCTCATGAAATGCTCATCAATTTAATTTTGTTCATAGCAAGTGAAAACAAACATTCTAAACATGATCATATTTGCTTACTTGGAAGAAAATTTTTTAAGTTTGTACCAAAATTTTTCCAATTGCTTTTTTTTTTTTTTTAATAAAGTGTAAACTTGATTTTGAATTCTCATTATCATAAAATGCTCATCAATTTAATTTTGTTCATGGTGAGTAAAGTCAAACATTCTGAACATGGTTATAAGTGCATACTTTGAAGAAAATTTTATAAATAAACTTTATACCAAATTTTTCTCACGTGCCTTTTTTTTTTTTTCAATAAAGTGTAAACTTGGTATTGCATTATCACTCTAATGAAATGCTCATCAATTTAATTTTGTTCATGGTGGGTGAAGACAAACATCCTGAACATGGTCATGTGTATACTTGGAACAAAATTTCGTAAGTAAAATTTGTACAATAAGAGCTAGCTAAAAGAAGAATATCTTATAGATCTCTAGATAGATCCTTTCATACATAACATCACAATAATGAAGTAATATAGTTCATTGTTCAACTTCATCACATTGAATTTGATAAGTGAGTACTTAAAAACAAAATTACAAAAGTCAGAAACACAAAGTCATGAAATCTCAGGCATACTATGATCCCTCGCCATTTTATTTGCAATCCTTGTCCTAAGCATGTTTATTCCAGGTGCATCATGCAATGTATCATCTGCAACCTCAGGACAAAGAGGCAAAGATAGTTCTCAATTTCTACAGGCATGTCATAGTTGATCACATGTTGAATGTCAGGAAAGTCCAACCCCTTTGAAGCAACATCTGTGGCAACCAAGACATCTTTCATGCCTGCCTTAAACGATGAAATAGCATATTCTCTCTCTTCCGGTCTTTGCCATCATGAATAGCCACTGCTTCAACTCCTTTCAAAAGTAGATACTCATGAATGTCATCCACATCGGCCTTGTTCTCACAGAATATAAGGACAGGAGGTGGAGTTTTCTGAACGCACTCAAGAAGGTAAACAATTTTTGCCTCCTGTTTGACATACTCGACCTCCTGAATGACATCAAGATTTGTAGCACCTGCTCTTCCCACATTGACCGTGACAGGCTTCACCAGAGCACTTCTTGCAAAATTCTGAATTTTAGTAGGCATAGTGGCAGAAAAGAGGAGCGTTTGACGTTGAGCTTTGAAGTGGTCGAACACCTCCCTTATATCATCTTCAAATCCCAAGTCCACCAATCTGTCAGCCTCATCTAAAGTAAGGTACCTGCAGAAAGCAACAGATCAGTATAATTGTCCCCGCAAATAACAAGTCCGAATATTTAAGACAGCAGTGCATTAACAGAAAATCAAGATTGAGGCTAATTTAGGAAAGAGTGCAAGATGAAGAATCTTGGTTCGGTGAAATCCCATATCCTCAGGACAAAGAGGCAAAGATAAGAACTCAAAAAGCAATCTCAATCAATGTCCCATGCCACGCTATTTAACCTTTGAGCTAGCATTGACCATTGGAATCCAAATGGTGCACATAGAACTCAAGCAAAAACATAGAGCACTGAGAACGCAAATATGCTCGACTTAAGCACTATTGAGTTTTTTCAATGCAGATTTATTGAAGATTCGATGTAGTTGCTTTAGAGTAGGGATAACATTTAGTATTTGGCAGTTTCACGTCTGCTGTCCACTAATAACTTCCTACCAATAGCAAACCAATCAACTTGCCAATGCATGATCATACGCCAACAGTTACAGATGGAATTATTCAGAGACAGCCAGATGTTGTGGAAAGCAGTGTACAAGTTCAAAAGGTATAAAAGGATGAATTAAAGGATTTTACCTGCAATTATCAAGGTTCATCTTTTTCTTTGCCAGCATATCCTTCAATCTACCGGGAGTAGCAACAACAATGTGCACTCCCTTCCTCACAACCTCCACCTGCGACCGCATATCCACTCCACCAATACATAGCAGAGCCCTCAACTCTGGATATCCGGCCTCTCTCAACGGAACCAGAAACTGCTCCACAACTTCATATGTCTGTCTCGCGAGCTCTCTTCAAGGGCAGACAAACAATCCGAACGGTCCTTCACCGTGAGCAATGGGCATCATCATCTCCTCCTGAAGAGCAATCATGATCATCGGCAACACGAAAACCAAAGTCTTCCCCGACCTCGTGAATGCAATCCCTATCATATCTCTGCCCACCAAGACCACCGGAAGACCCTACACCTGAATCGGCGTCGGCTGCACAATCCCCTTCGCTTTCAACTTCTTCAAAATAGGGTCTGGGAACCTCATATCCTTAAAATTCTTTATTGGCGGCAGGATATCCTCTCCATCAACAATAATATGCCACTGCTTCCGAATCATATCGCACTGCTTCCCTGACATCCTCCGAATCGGCAACGGCGGCTTCCACCCAGTCAGCAGCGGCTCGGTGTAAATGATTCCCTTCGCCAACTCGCGGACCGACATCAAGGTCTTGCGATCGGATAAGTTCTTGTCCAGATCTCGAGCGAGCAGACGAGCCGCTGCCACAGATCTGGCGAGCAACGGTGCCCTAGATCTGGGTGAGCAACGCTCGCCCAGATCTGCGAGACTCGCTCGAGCAAGCGTCTCGTAGATCTGGCCAAGCGCTGGCTCGAGCGAGCCCTCACGCTCGAGCTTCGAGCAGCCATCGCCCAGATCTGCGAGGGGTGGCTCTCGCCGAAGCCCTCGTCAATCGATGAAGGAGGAGCAGTTAGCAGATTCACCTAGTGAAGGAGCAGCGGCTGTCGGCGCCGGAGAGGACGACGATGGAGAAGCTGATGGTCTCGAGACAGAGGCGGCTAACGGCGTCGGAGAGGACGACAGTGGAGAAGCCGGATGGTCTCGAGACAGAGGCGGCTGTCGGTGCCGGAGAGTGGGAGGCGCCGAAGAAGACAGACGGTGGAGAAGATGCAGGAGGAGAGGCGGTGTTCGAACGGCTGAGCAAGAAATAGAAAAGAAACACGAGAGTAGATGTTTTTGTTTCTTTTTTATTTTTTAAACAAGAAATAACTTTTTTTTTTTAATTTTTTTTTCATTTGAGATGTGTTTCGAGAAAAAAATAATTTTGAAATAAAAACGTAAATAAATGCGTTTCCGTTCCTTTTTTGTTCTTAGGAAAAAAAACAAAAAAATTGTTTAAAAACAGAAAAATGAAATGAAAACAAACGCAGTCTTAATCACTAGCTATATGAATACTGTCCATCATCGTTACTAACTCTTAATACTAGAAAAATAAGTATTTTATTTATTGACGACCAGCATTCTAATCCTATCTAATTAGTTATATTAATCCAATAGATCTTTTGGACATTTGATGCGTTTAATTTAATGAGGGGGAGTCTTTCTTTAAAGCTTTTGTAAGTAGTAAAAGAGGTTTTCAAAGGTTTAGTACGTTTAACGAAATGAATCTTTTGTCTGCAAATAAAAATTTAAGTCTGTTTTTCTTTTTCTTTTTTGCAATTCAAAGTAAAAAAAAAAAGAACAAGAAATATCGTGAAATTCTCCAATTTAATTACAAATATGTCATTATATTGTGAATTTTAATACTGTAAATTGGACTACGAATAAAAGTTATAAGATAGAAAAAATTATTTTGACAAATAGTTAAATCCATTGTGTTTCATAATATATGTTAAGGGAAGTTAATTAGGGTATACACAATAGTACCTAATATTATCTTCATTCAATTTGAATATGCGTGTTTATGCAATAATCGACACTACTTGTTACGGATTAATGTTGAGTTGAACTCCATGCACAAACATGAAACTCGAAAAAGGAACTTAGGTAGGCGCAAAAGGTTAATACCTCTTTCCACTTCTTTAATCCATCCCGTGACAAGAAGGTTTTGCGTCTATTTTTTTTTTTTCAAAAAGAACTTTTGTGCTATATGTATAGTGTGCAAACGATGTTTTTAATAATTTTATAAGTTTCTAAGTAACATTTTTGACTTGTATACGATTTTTTCTTTATTGCAATTTTTTGTTGAGTTTCATAATAAAGTATCCGATATCTCTTAAAATTAACAAGTCAATAAACATTGACACATAAAATCATACACTAATTTTCTCGATTTTCAAAAATTTGAAAGATCATAAATTTTTTTACTATTTTTGAGATTTGGAAAAAAGAAAAAGAACACTATAAGTTGGAGATAAAACTAAAAATAAAGTTGCCCCCACACACCTAAGAACTTCAGAGGTCTCAAAAAAGAATGAATAGGTTAAAGATGAGAAGAGGGCATTCTCTCTCCAATGTAAATCCATGTCGATTAGGAGGAAACAGGCAAGAGATCCACCATAGGGTGAGAGATCCCGCGTTATCCTCCGTATTTTCTTTCTGTCGAGAAGATAAAGATAAACAGAGAATTATTGAGCCTCATGGTGAGAAAAGTAGACTATACGTCAAAGTGTGCTTGCAACCTCGATCACTGCCGAGTAAACTAGTGTAGTGGTCACATGTACCTGAAATGAGTGAAGGTTGATGAAATGCCAACATCTGAGCTGGTGAGCCTTATGGTATTGCAATTGAACTGCAGGCTAGCTTAGTTCCCCCGGCTCATTGCAGTGCCGTCAAGCATTAGAAAAAGCAGAGTCTCCTCTTTTGTCATGGAGACTCATCAAAACTCGCTTTCCTCACCGTTCGCTTTTGCCCGGACAAATACTGCACCAGCCCACATGCCTACTCTTCTTAGATCGTAGTGGTACCCTACTTCATCAATGATGGTCAAACGTCTCCTTACGTGAAAAGAATATATCAAAAAAGAATGACGTTCGAATCGTTAGTAATGATTCAGAAACGGTGCTGGGGTAATTGATTCATACTTTTTAAATGTTAGATATTGGTAAAAAAAATGATAGAAATAATAAATTTAAGAATTCATGTAAGAAGAAATTAAATATTGAACAAAAAAATAATATTTTAATTCACGAACTTTCAAATTTCTCTAAGTTTGAAAAATAAGTTTACTAATCTCTCATGATTTTCATTTTGATGTCAAATAAATAAAAAAGGAAAATCAAATTACAATGTGACTTAAGGATTAAAACGAATATGAGTCTGATAATTATTATTATTTTTTTATTTATGTCAGAGGAGAGATTTCTATTCAAGAACAACGGTTCCAATGTTTTTCTATTTTGAAAAGTTAATAAATATCTGCAACAACCTTAAGAATCTCTTTTGCGTGATGTTACTTTCGTAATCATTATTTTATTTTAGCTGTTAATTTTCTTCGTAATAATCTTGCCCATGGTTTTCTTTCTTTTTCGTGTAAAAGAGAAAACTCACTTAATGGAAGTGGAGCAAATCCCAAGTGACAATTTTCGTTAAGATTTTCTAAAGAAAAAAAAAAGAAAGTAAAGGAGTTTAACGGTGGAGATGGCCCTGTTACTATTATTCAATTGTCAAAGAGTGAGAGGAGTATAAAAGAGACCGAGGAGCCAAAGAGTGTAATAGACATCAAAAATCATAATTCTATATTTCGAGAGAGCTTCATACATTATTCAATTGTCTTTTGAGCCCTTCATTTTTTTAATCCTTGAGAAGTGTTGAGAGAGTAATAAGTTTGTACTTAACCGTGAGAGATAGTGAGTTCTATCACTTGAGTATACTTAGCACCTACTTAAAGGAGAAATGCTTGAAAATAAGGAGCACTTACATTTATAATATCTCATTGATTATTTAGTGGAATCCAACCAATATATTATCAATTAGAAGAGTAGACGTAGGCTTACACCAAGTCAAACTATTATAATTTCTATATGCTCTATTTTTCTAGCCCTAATCATATTCATTGCTAGAACTACTTAATATTATCAAATTATGATCATATTCATAGTTTGTTTTTCACAATCACATCCACATCACTTTTGACAATTTTATTTCCACAAAAATTTTGTCAAATATTTTATAAATAATCTATGCATGCGCCTTTGGGTGATATTACTAGTTACTTCATATGATTTCAATCGTCCAGGCGGTGCGATCACACAAGGGGCTTGCACGCGATGTTTGTGGGTCCAACACTGCCGGCAATAGGAACTTCTGGCTGCCAAGCCCATGGGCGTTGTAGCTTGCCCCAGTCGCCTTGTCCACCAAGAGCCGACCCGCATAAGCTAGGTACGCCCCCAACTCGTAAATACCCGTGCACGCTGACACCGCCTCCAGTGGCGTGTTTATTGGGCCCTGGAAGTACCCGCTACGAAGGGGTTCGTGACGATACCGGCGAGGAGCATTGCCAGGTTGATCACCATGCGGTCGGCCAGTGCGCATTGGTATTTATGGGTTGGGTGCATACCTAGGCTATCCGGGTCAGCTCCTGGTGGACAAGGCGACTGGGGAGAGCTAAAATGCCCACGGGCTTGGTGGCCAGAAGTTCCTATTGACGGCGGTGTGGGACCTAGAGACCTACGCGTGCAAGCCCCACGTGAGATCGCACCACGTAGACAACGGAGATCATATAGTGATATCACCTAGTGGGGTGGGCCGTACATGGGCTGGTGGAATCCAAGCTCCCGACCCAGACAAAGGTGGACCTGGGCCGAGATGATCCACGCGAACTGCACTGCGTGCAGAACCCCTCCACGGCGACGTTCACCACCGAAAGGACAACGGTGATGGTGCCAGGGACGGCATTGAACTTGCCGGAGAGGGTGCAGACGTGGTGGTCCGTGAGGGACTTCTCGAGGGTGCATGCCTCATGGAGGGCTTGCCTTCCGACGACGATGAGGTTGATGCTGCCGCCCTTGCTCTTCACGGTGGTGCACCACCGGGAGGTGGCGGAGGGCAAAGGGGAGAAGGTGGAGCCGAGGGAGCGGATAAAGCCGAAGATGATGAAGCGCTGGGTGGGGCTGAAGCAACCGTACCAGACAAGGTCAACGGTGATGTTGCCCTTCGAAGAGCTCCGTTGTGATACTTGAGGACGAGGGGTTGTTGCTTAACCAGAGCGGCTGCGGCGGAGGAGATGGAGCACGAGAAGAGGAAGAAGAGAGAGAGAGCACGCGAGAGAGTGAGAAGCCGTTCGCGTGGCGTCGAAGCTTTGAGAGCGAGAGAAAGAGACGTGGGAAAAAATATGAAGCAAGAGGTTATTTATATTGTGAAGAGGAGGAGAGGGAAACAGATGCGAGAGAGTTTAGTATTTTAAAATATAAATATTAATCTTTTCTGACTTTGTCATTTTAATGAGGATCAAATTCGATTTCTTTTCGCAATGCTAGCAGACTTGGAGAGAGTGCAAAGACGTTCATTAGTCGAGCTCCGGTTTAACGAAGAGTCCTTCTTTAGACAGAAGGCTAGAATAAGATGGTTAAAGGAAGGTGATCGGAATACGAAATTCTTTCACCATTATGTTAAAAAGAGACAATTGAGGAATAGGATCCTATCGGTGACGGATGCTTCGGGAGTCCAAATCGCGAGCCTCGACTAGTTCGAAACACTTTGTGGATTACTTCCACAACCTTCTTAAGCCTCGACTAGAGTGGGAGTCCCCTTCAACGAGATGACTTTAGAGAGGTTCTTCGGTCTCGTCGAGTGATGACCAGATTATTGTCCTTGATAGGCCCGTTTCTGATCAGGAGGTGCGGGACACACTTTTCTCCCTCGCTCGGGGGAAGGCGCTTGGTCCGGATGGCTTCACGGTGGAGTTCTTCATGGAGAACTGGGATACGGTGGGTCAGCTGGTTACGGAAGCGGTAAAGGACTTTTTTATTTCAGGGAGGATGCTCAAAGAAATTAATAACACCATTTTGGTGATGGTCCCAAAAGTGCCCAATGCGACTACGGTTGATGATTACAGACCCATTGCTTGTTGCAATACGATTTACAAGGTCATCACTAAAGTACTTGGCAAACAAGGTTGCAGGTGTGCTTCAAGACCTGGTAAGCATTTCCCAAAATGCTTTTGTCAAGGGACGCCGTATTAGGGACAATATCCTCTTGGCTCAGGAGCTATTTGCGAGGTTTCATGTGGAGCCTTACACTCCAAAATGTGCTATCAAGATTGACTTCAGGAAGGCCTACGACACTGTGGATTGGCAATTGCTCGAGAGTGTCCTTCTAGCCTTTCGTTTTCCTGACCGACTGCTTCATCTCATCATGATGTGTGTCGGGACTCCTCGATTTTCCGTCGCGGCTGAATGGGGAGCTTCATGGTTTCTTTCCCAGTGGGAGAGGATTGCGCCAAGGGGATCCTTTATCTCCTCATTTATTTACGCTGGTTATGGAGGTGCTTTCTGGAATTCTTCGAAGATGCTCCAATCATTCTGACTTTAGATTCTGTTGGAGGTGCAAGGCCACTAGACTCTCGCACCTTTTCTTTGCAGATGATGTGTTCTTGTTCTGTGAAGGTCACTTGCCTTCTATTTTGCTTCTCAAAGAAGGCTTGCAACAGTTCTCTTCTTGGAGTGGCCTTATCCCAAATAAGAGGAAAAGTGAGGTTTTCCTTTATGGCGGTTCTTCGCTATTACGAGAACATATCCTACAGGATCTTGGCTTCCGGGAGGGATCCCTCCCAGTTCGCTATTTGGGTGTGCCAATCATCACGTCGAGATTGGGGAAGGCGGATTGCGCGGCTCTCATTAGGCGCATCACCACCGGGGTTGAATCTTGGACTCATCGGTTCCTTTCGCTTGGACGTCTTCAATTGATAATGTCGGTCCTTCGGGCCATTCAAGCCCTCTTTGGGCTAGTGTCTTTATTCTCTGCAAAAGTGATGGATAAAATTGAACGGATCCTGAGACAATTCCTATGGAAGGGACCCAAGCTGGGTAGAGGAGGTGCCAAGGTTTCCTGGGAGGATGTCTGCCTACCCAAGGTGGAAGGGGGTCTTGGTATCCAAAGTTTGCGTGAGTGCAATAAGGCGGCTATGCTCAAACACATCTGGATTTTATTTTCGATGAGGAAGCCCTTTGGTGCAGATGGATCCACTCTACCTTCTTAAAAAAAGAGAATTTTTGGGTGGCAAAGAAGCCGACCGTTTGTTCTTGGGCTTGGAAAAAACTCCTTCAGCTAAGGACAGAACTTCGGCTCCACTTCCACTGGAGAATAGGTGACGGACACTCCACGTCGCTCTGGTTTGATAATTGGCACCCTAGGGGTCCTTTAAATCTCTTCTTCTCAGACTTTCTCATCTATAGATCTAGCTTATCTAGGCAGGCTAAGGTGGAGGATCTCTTCACTGATAACGGTCAGGCTATTAGATTGGTGATCGAAGCTTGGGATTCGTCACTCCCCTCTTTGACGAACACTCGGGATCATTTTTTGCTGGTCGGAGGCGTCGTCGAGTAAATTTTCGATGGCCTCGGCTTGGGAGCTTATTAGGCGGAAAAAGAATCGAGTCGGGTGGGATGGATTCATCTGGAACAATGCTATCCTTCCTCGTTACCAATTCAACCTGTGGCTTATTACTAAGCGAAGGCTACCAACCCAGTCCCTTCTCATGTCCTATGGCAGGATTGAAGTTGCCTTCTGTCCATTTTGTAATGAGGTGCCCGGACTCGGTTAATCATTTATTTTTTGGATGCCATGTTACCTCGAGCGTTGCCTCGTTTTGGGCAACTCGGTGTGGTCTTCCCGGAGAAACAAGACTTGGGAGGACAACCTTACTTGGGCTTCTACCTTGCTTTCGAGTAAGGACTTTCATAGTTGTATTGGCCGGTTCTCTTTTGGCGCTCCATGCCACATTGTGTGGAAGAATAGGAATGATATGCTCTTCGGGGGTGCGAGCTCTACATCCGGCATGAAGAAGCATCTTATGAAGGTAGTCCAAGACAAGGCTTGTACCTTCAAGAATGTGGAGGATTCCCCAAAGAATAAGAGTTTGCAACGTTCTGGGAGTTAGACCCTTCTATTTTTGTCTAGGGTTGGTGCCGTGGGCGTTGCGTCTAGGCGTTGTTGCTTTATTCCGCCTGTTTTTGTACGGCTTCCTTCCACTCTTTTGAGCCTGTTCTTTAGAGTGTAAGTCTTTGAAGCTGGTCCTTTGTACTTTTTGACCTCCCCTTATATTATTATTTCTTACCTTTTCACCAAAAAAAAAAAAAAATTCGATTTCTTTCTTCTGGCCATACTCAATTTTATTTTTAATACTTATATTTATATTGAATATCTAAAGTTAAAAGGCCAGTTCAGGTATGAGTTTGTTTGTGTTTGATTGTGCAATAAAATCGAATATCGTGTCTAATTCACTATACATGGAATGTATAAAAGTTGGTTATTTTTTGTGCCATTGGAAAAAACAATTCCTACTTGAACTCGAATTTATCACTCATGTGCAATTTTTGTCATTGGATTTTACATGATTCACATAATCATATTAATTTTGATGATTTGGATAAATAAATATTCATGGGTTATTATATATCTAAATAATATGAATTACTAAAAATGCATTATAAAAAATAAAATGAATTTGAAGCGTAAAAAATTATAGACCTCATACTCGTCTGTTAGATCACCTTTTAAGGGCCAAAAAATAAAAAATAAAATGACTTCTATATCTCTAGATAAAACTAACTTTATTTTTTAAGTAACCCAAAAAATAAAGCATGAATTCTTCCTCTTACACAAAATTGGCCGTTATTATATTATTTGTCAAGTGATTCTTGGTCATAGCCGACATGACTAACAATGATGACGTGGTACTTATTATTATTAAAAAAGCAAAAAGGTGAACAATAATTTTAATATCAAGGGAAAGTCACTTTTTAAAATAAAAGAGTATACTCAATATGTCTCAATTCTCGGTGCAGCTAGCCCTCTTGGCACAACTAGCCCCTCTCCCTCCACCTTTTAACAATGGTCTGTACCTTTTCAAAAAAGATTTTTGTCACTGACTCAGAGGGCTAGCTGTGACGAGACTAGCCCTCTCGGCACAGCTAGCCTCTCTCCCTCCACCTTTTAACAATAGTCTGTACCTTTTCAAAAAAGCTTTTTGTCACTGACTCGGAGGGCTAGCTATGCCGAGAATGGAGACAAATTGAGTATACTCTTTTATTTTAAAATGTGACTTTCCCTTGATATTAAAATTATTGTTTACCTTTTTGCTTTTTTAATAATAATAAGTACCATGATTATGATTAAAAATCACCTGACAAATAATATAACAACGGCCAATTTTGTGTAAGAGGAAGAATTCATGCTTTTTTTGGGTTATTTACAAAATAAAGCTAGTTTTATTTAGAGATATAGAAGTTTTTTTTATTTTTTTTATTTTTTGGCCCTTAAAAGGTGATCTAACAGACATGAGGTCTATAATTTGTTACGCTTCAAATTCATTTTATCTTCTATAATGAATTTTTAATAATTTCACATATTGTGTATAGATTATTTAGATATATAACAACCCATCAATATTTATTTATCCAAATTATCAAAATTAATATTGATTATGTGTATTTATCCATATTTTCTCATTTTCCGGGTTTACCACGGCCGCTTCGCTATTTGCCCGACCAGCCGGTCACCGCTCTTACGGAGGGTGTGGTCTCTGCCCCTCTTAGTTGGTCACAATGGTGGGCTTCCCTCCTCCATCGCCGCCACCCCGAGTTCGTCGTCCCCAAATCGATGCCCACCACTTTCTCGCTCACCACTCTCACCGGGCCCACGCTGCTCCTCCTCCTCCGAGTCGGACCTTTGGCGGTCAACTTCAAGAACGAGACCTTTCTTGAATCCGGAGACTCTCCGAAAAGCAAGGAACTTGATCGGCGATTTGCTCTCTTGGGGGTTCTTGAAGACGACCCAGTTCGAGCTAGACCCAGGCCGTTGATTTGAGCCGCGCAGGACGCCATCTCTGCGATTGAATACGCCAACCCGAAAGGCCAAAACCTCGAGAGAACAGCCAAAAATAAGTTCTCTCCTCTCTTCTCTCCTTTGAATTTTCAGTGAACAAACGGGTAGCAATTCAATAAGACAATTTCCTTTTTTGGCGAGGGTTGAATTTGCAGAGTCGAGTTTGGCGTGAGCAGCGAGGAGGACGAAGAGTGTAATATAGAAAAGTGTCGAAACATGGGAGAATTCGAGAACGATCTGGGTCTGCCATGACTGTTGGAAAGGTCGAGGAGCTTCTGAAATTTGGCTTCTCTCTCTCCAAATTTTCGTCAATTAATCGGTGCTGCTTAGAATTTGCTTATGTTTTCCAAAATGCAAATGACCAAAATGCCATTCGACCAAAATACACAAAATGATGAGCAATGCCAAGTATACTCTAACATTTTCTTCTTCATTTTTTGGCTTAGCAAAAAAAAAAAAAAACGCTAATCATATTTTGTAAATATTCGATTTAAAAATGAATTGTCCAAAGCTTTTTAGTACTCAAAAAGTAAACCCCAGACATATGGTAATTTTCGAGCGCCAAACTCACCAGCTTATTATTCAAGTAGATGCCCCAAAACTTTAAGAAAATCATCACAATTCATCTTTGTTACTACTTACAGACACGAGTGTAAAGATCCAATTATTTGAAGATTATAAAACATATTGTTCATAAAGGAAATTCTATAAGTCCTACGAATAGATAAAGTCCAAGCTTTTGACTCGTGTCCGACTTAATAAGCAATTTGTATGCAATTGGTATAGTTTCAACGAATGATTTATGCCGAAAATACCGTGACGTTTCATCTATCTACAAGGTGTTGAGAGTCACAACTATTGGGTATAATTACATCTTATTGTAAATTTGACAATACAACAATCTTCCCAAAATTGACGTCAACGCGATTGAGCGAATGGTCAAATGTTTTATTTTTATTTTTTTGCTCAAATAAAATTTGATTATATCTAAAAGTACTCAAACACCAAAGCCCGCAACGGGACATCAAAACAAAGAAGATTCCAAAGGGCTTGAGGATGATGGACTACCCAATTAGAAGGTAGAGTTTTTAATGAAATTACCTGTCTTATTTGCTCCTGATTGTTGTATCAGACTGAGAAAGCAGAATGGGAATAAAGGAAGTTTTCCATTGATATTAAATTACAAAAAATATGTTCAGAGGTTAGATTTCAATATGCATTATCTTACTATTTTTATTGTTCGCTTGGCTGCAAGCTTATTTCTCGTGTTTCTTTCCAGGGCCGGAGCAGCCACTAGATTGCAAGAAGTTGGAGAAGCTCCATTCTAGAGACATCTTGACAACCAGTGAACCAACAGTTAGGATCTCTATCATGCTATAGCATTCTGTCTTTCTTTATTCAGCGAGGCCTCGCAGCTCAGTCAGTGCTCCAGGATCAACGGTTGAGGAAGGGGATACTCTGGGATTGGCAGCAATTTTGTGAGCTATGCCTTTCTGTCAAGGAAAATTCTTTTCTACAGATATGAAGTTGCGAGAAGCATCCACATCGTACCGGAAGCTGGCGCGTGGAGGCCTTTTCAATCTCTCCCACCAAAATTCTTTGGCTTTGCCTATCTTGGTCCATCTCTTCAGGTTTTGCATAATGCGAGTTTGTACAAAATCCCTTGTCTTGACCTCATAGATGTCCCTGAGGAATGTATTATTTGCTCTTGGATCGAGATGAATCGGCTGTTAAATTCTGGAGTTCATAGAAGTTTTTCAGTCTCGAGCTTACATGGCAAGCTATAGCTCGAGGCTTTTGTCCCGAGTACTTAAGAACAGTCCTGACACTCAGAAATATGATAAAGAACAGAATTCAGTAGCCTTGGAGGTCCCAGAGACTACGACTTCTGCCAGGAACAAGCTAAAATCTGAAATTTCTCTGGATTGGTATTCATTGAAGAAGAAAGGAATTGATGGGGTAATATATTGTTGATTGCTTTGGCATCACATGCCACTTCTGTTTATTCGTAACTATGCTGTTTCTTAAGTCGTGAGGCACCTTATAGTTTTCCTTTATATTAACACTAAACCCGTGTTGAATCATAACAGTGACCATAGGCAAAATTTTGTCTACAGGATAAAATTTTATCCTCTTTCGTGTCAATTGGATGTCTTGAGGATTCGTATCATTTCGATGCTGAGGACTTTTTGAGGACCATCTATTGTTCTCTGACCGGTGGTTTTTGTAACATTTTGTCTTGCAGTATTACTATGAAGGCGTTATTTGTGATCTTAGACGCGACTTGTTATGTTGTGATTGCTGTCCCCAGACCTTTCATATTGAGTGCCTTGATCCTCCTAGTTCATAGCTATTCGAGGGGTCTTGCCTTGAGTTAGATGCGTTAATTGCTGTCATTTGTCTTTATCGTACTTGATTGAGATAATTTAGTAGTCTCATTTTATGGTTTTCCATTTCCAGCGGATTCCACCGGGGAAATGGCAATGTCCTAAGTGCCGCTCGAAAAATGATTCAGTTGAGCCAATAAGCCATCTCGATTCCAGTTTGAAGCGAGCTCGGACGAAAATTTGTGGGTCAAGATCGAAGACATTGTCTACCACGGAAAAAGTATCTCGAATGCTTGGTGGCTCCCATTTTCCAAGCGAGAGGTCTTTGAGTGGAGGGAATTCTGTTGTAACACCTGAAGTTCAGCAATTGGAAGGTAATCCAGATCTGTCCCCAGGAGAGGACCCATGCACCATCAAGCCTGGTTGCCCATCCCTAGGTGGTTCTACGGATGGAACCTCTTCCTCTCAGAAAAATGATGATGAACAGAAGGTAGATGTACCTCCAACAAAAGCACCTTCAACCAGATGGTTAGCTTCTCCTTCTCTGCCCGCTTCATCTCATTCTCAACTGGTGAGTTCAGAACAATATGATGAAGCATCAGAGAAAAATTCTCAATGTTCTGATGGATTCAATAGTCCAGATGGTCAGGCTGCTCTCGGAATTGGTGCTAGTAAAGAGAGAGCTAAGAAGAGAGAGCTTGTGCAGAAAAATGACATTCAGAAGAAACGCATGACTGACAATGGAAAGCAAATTATTGCTACTTCTAAGAGCAGGAATGATGATGGCAAGCAAATTATTGCTAGACATGGATTGAAGAAGAAAGCTGCAAAACCTGAAATAAGTAATTCACAATTAAGAAAGAGAACAATTGTAAACAAGGGGTCACGGTCTGCCATGGAAGAAAATGGAGCAAAAGAAGGTTCGAATGGTCCAAATAAACAAAAGGTAGATACTTTTACATTGGCCTTTTCACTACTGATATATTACGCATAGACATATATAAGATACTTCCTGGCATTCAGTTACATTTAGCAAATCTATGGACGTACAAATTTTTTTATTTTTTTATTTTATGTTTTTTGCTTTTCTTCCTAAGATATGAACCTCTACAATATATTGAGTGGACGCAGTTTGGTGTTTGGTCCTCTTGCATGGCGTGTTTGTTTTCTAGAGATATCTAGAATCCCTGGATATCTTTTGGTTGCTACTTCTAAGTTGATGGCTTCCACGTGCAAAGGCACAGGGAAAGTCCTTTTTATTGAGGCCTGATGATATATTTAAAATTGATTTTGTGGTGCAGAAGCTTTCTGGAGAGTTGAAAAGCCCACCAGTAAAGCCAAAGAAAAGAGACCGTCATGTGAATGATACACCAGTGTGCATAAGCGGCACCGCCGGAGTGAATTTCAGCAGGTAAATCTACTTATGACCAACTTTTTTGTTTGATTCCGGTGATCGATCTTAGAATCCATCTTTAATTCATTTGACCCTTTTCTGCTTTTCAGGTTGATCGGGTTTTGGGCTGTCATGTTAGAGGTAATGATGCAAGTTCATTGTTTTATGTTTATGTATGTATTGTAGACATCCTTGATTATGTTGGTTTACTTGTTCCAGAGAAGCAGGACAGACATCGACATAGTACTTCCGGCGAAATCGACTTAGATGCAGGAGACAGGGCTGGACTTGCTGATGACAGACAAGTTGATATAAGCATTGACAGTGATATCAAACTGCACCATCTGAATGTTTTCCGGTGGTTATTCTCTCATCTGCTGGAATTTTAATGGTAAAGCTGGAGGAAGAGTCGAAAACTGTAAAACTTGGTTGACAGCATTTCATCTTTCTTCTATTGAGGTTGAAAGACGTTGTGATTTGAGCAGGTTCGTCAATGTAGACCTGTTGTGTATAAAGATTACTTACCAGGTTTAGTCCAAATGCTTTACTGTTGTTCCTTTTCAAGTGCTGAACGTATTCTCCTCTGTTTTTATCCTCTAATTTTGCAGGAGGAGCCTCATATCCGTTGCAGCAGCTGCTCTCTGATGAGAAGAAGTCTCCCCAAGGTTTTAGTTTCTCCAATCCTATTCAATTTGAACAACCAAAGACATATTGGTGCATATGTAAATGGCATTTGAAACAGCGCATGCATATACTAAGTTTCCTCTGTGTTTACAGAGAAATCAGATTCTGTGAGCGTATTGCAGGTGCCACAGATGAAAGCCATTCGAACAAAATCCATAAAGTCCACTGATGCTGTAATCTTTATTTTGGTTATTATCCTTTATTGGTGCATGTAGCAAAACGACTTGCGTAAATCACAACCACCGACGTTTCTGCAAACAAATTAAAAAAAAAAAAATGAAATCTCTCTGTGCAATTTGATAGTTTCCCTAACTGGCAATACAAGGAAACAAGAAACAAGTAGAGGCTTTACCAAGTTTGGCTCTGAAACTGTGAAAGGTAGGAGCTGAGTCAAGGGTCTATATAGGTAGGCATATGCTTAGGTCAACAAGTGGCACATACTACTCACAGTATGTTCTGAAAATGTTGAAACATAAATGAGGGTAGCTAGTTAATCTTAGAGAAAGGAATTTTATAATAATTCCAGAAGATCTCGGAATCAATCACACAATCACCGAATGAATGGAGACAGTCTGTGAATTTGAATGTGGCCCTTTGGAGAGCATCAAGCAATTGCAATGGAGAGATTTAAAGAATGCTAACAACCAGAAGAACCACGCATCAAGGTCATGCGAAACTGCCTTGCACTCATATATCGATGTGACTTGGAGAGCATAAGAGGGACTAGCCAGAACTCAAGACCCAATACAATATCCAGGTAATCTATGAATATATGAAAAGAGATGCATGAAAGCCCAATGTCAAACCGACCAAAACAATACCTACATCATTTTAATATAGTAATCGAGACAAGTGCAATGGATATTAATGAATAACAAATCACGAAATGGTAAAACATACAACAGTGAGATGAAAAGAATAGTTTTAGAATTATCAATGCCACTACCAGGTATGTTTAACATTACTTTTTTCGAACAAGTACTTCATTAGAACTGCACACAGGAAATCTACTAGCGTATTCCATAAAGTCTGAGCTGCCTGACGGTCATCTGGTATTGATCAGCTTCTTGACAGCTCCCTCCAAGATCCCATCCGCACCAAAGTTGAGGTTTGTTGGGTTGAACAGCAGGTGAAAGGAGAGAGCCACGTGTCCTGATTGATGAAGGTTTTCTGTTCTTGCTTCTCCTTCAATCAAGACCTCACTGTCCGTGTCGAGTTCACAACTAAATGCAGCAGCACAAAAGCAAAATTCAAAGAATGTGTCATTACCTTCAGATCACCATATGAATTGAAAGTCTCGAGAATGAAGAAATAACACCACGCAAGAAAAAGAAAATATCTTTCTGGATTCCTCACTCTGGTGAATATTAGTTGTCATCACGACTTTGTTGAGTACCTATTAAGTTGGGTATTAGGTACGTACTGGATATTTTATTGCCCCTGGCAGAGACACCCGGCACAGGTAAGAGTCTTGGGACTCCGCAAGGTCCACTTTCGCAGATCCTATCGGCCCTATAAATAGTTAGGAGAATGATCGCTTTCAAAATGAGCAGAAGTGAGAATTTAAGACAATCAAATCTATAACATGCAACGTACGTCATTAATGTTCATGCAATATATCTGCTGCCAATGACATGCTTGATTTGTAATGTTTCAAAAGCTAACAAATAAAGAACTAGCCAGGAAATCAAATTAACGTATCACATAACTGTCAGTGTGCTATACGCAATCTATACAACTTAACCGAAGGAAAACCAATTTTTGGCTGCAAAAGAGAAATGATCCAACCAAACTATGCATGAGCGTAAAGTGTTATTGCAATAACCTCTGGTCTGAGGAGAGAGATACTCGGGTTGTCCATAAATATGATGTTATTGCCATGAATTTCTCTCTGAAACGTCAGATGGGGTGCAGGTTGGTAGGAAAGATAGGCTCAGTATGGAAGATTGGCTGGCCTTCCTCGGTGCAAGTGCATTACTTGCACCACCATCATCTGGGACCCGGCTAGCTGACTGGGACAATATTGTAGCAACTTCTCAGCAGTTCTTTGCTATGCAGACTCGTGGGAGGCCTCTCTGCTTTGAGGTATTGCTTTAGAGCGCGTCCAGCAGGTGTATACTCCCGTTCTGGCTCTTGCTCTGGCACCCGTTCCTCTTCGTCACCACTCTGCTTTATGTTTCAGAGGTAAACCAACAAATAATGAAATTTTGACGCTATATAAGTGCAAGTCAATGCATGAAAACCTCAGCACCATTGAGATCAGGAACAAATTTTATTTTATTGCCCATAAATTTTCTAATGGATCAAATAGCTTAATATACTCAGTGAAAAACTCAAAATACAGACCAGCATCCTACCTTCAAGGATGTCAGCAATTCAAGCTAAAAGCAACATTAGGACAAGATGAAGAGGAAAAATATATCTTTCGACAGGAATTTGAAAGCAAACTCGTGCATGCACAAAAGTCAAGGAGGAAAATAAGCAGTGTGTTCAATGCATGAGTCCTCCTTACAAGTGTTTGCAACTGAACTTTCCTTCATTAGTGGAATACTAACAGATTAAAAAAGGAAAGACGTTTGCAACTTCATAATCCAAATTTCAACTCCCAGGACCACAATAAATAAAGAACAATGACAAAGGGATTTATTTAGTGGCCCTTTCCATCAAAGGAGCACGGTTAAAAGTGGATCCATGAAGTTGCTCTTCAGCACAACAGAGAGTTTCTTCAGCATATCAAAGAAATGATCACCATCATAATCCCTTGGTCAATATTTAACACCATCAGGTGTACTCTTATTCTAAAGTTTCCAGCCCTAACAGCATAAGAGAAGGCAATTCAGATAAAATACCATGTTGGCCATTTCACTTGGATGTGCTGCCTATGCTTCTCTGTAAGAAACAGCTTTTCTGACACGCTTTCCCCAACCAAGAGCCGCTTCCTCCTCACTTTGATACTTCTCCCATCTACAAAACACAAGTGATCATAAAAAGCATTAAGAGCAAGAATCTTGAAAGATGGAGGCCCATATTTTCTCCTTACTTATAGTTACAGAACAGTCATTCCGATAAAGGATTTATTCCTCCTACCAAAGAAAAGGAGGAAGAATCTGGAAATGCAGCAGGGTTGTTCTTCACTTGGAAAAGAAACGAGTTATTTTCGCTGCACAGGACTACAAAAGGCAAGAACCATCCTTTGATCAGTATCAGAAGAGAAGCCACTTAGACAGCTACGGAAAACTAGTGATAATGCTTATGTTGTAACTTCTTCTTCTTTTGTTTGTGTGTGTGTGCGTGTGTGTTTTGTCATTTTCTTTTTTTCATGCCCGTCGGGCGGTGGGGGGAGGGATGATAGGGACTGCGCATCGGGTATATGGCTTTTGGTCACTAAAAGTTATCACATGCTTCATTTCAGAAGTAAAATTATCCAGGAATCCAAACATCTATGATTTAAGGTGCAGCATTCAGTATTATTAAATTCTCAAAATGAGCCATAGTCATTTTCAAGTTAGAAGTAATGTCTTCCGCCAACTTCATTTTTGTAAAGTCAAAGCTAAAGCCAAAAACTCAAACCCACGGCTAAAACCGGAAAGGCAAGCTGAAACTCACAGCCAACCCAAACAGACCTTGACATTTATGTTTGTGATTATCTGACGAAGTAGTACAATGATAAGTTACTTGCCAAAGGATTTACAATGTAGGAAGCACAAACAATGTGGGCATGCTAAGTTAATCTAGAGTCCCTACATCAATGTTTCTGTGGATCTTCTTCTGACACAACATACAAGTTAGCAATGTCTTGGACAAGGAAACAGAATTAATTCCCAGACTTACATTGGACTGTATCCTTAAAGAGAATTATATTTGCTGCCAGATTTAATACTGCAAGCAGGCAAAGGAATCACAATCTAGGAACGCAAACAGTGTGGATATGCTATCAGTCCCAAGATGAACGTGTCTATGGTTCTTTTTCAGACAACCTACAATAATGGATATCCTGGACAAGGAAACAGAATCATCTTCCCGACTTGCATTGCTGATTTACTCTGCATCCTGAACAAGGATTCGAATTGCTGGGGAATTTGATACTACAAACAGGCAACGAGAGAAGGCACAAATCAAAGTGCATCGTACTTTGTTTCACTGTAGCAAACAGGCAATGCCTCTGCAACAAACTGTGGCCTAAGAGCTGAACCCCCAATTCCGACTGAAAGTTGTATACTGCCACTTTTTATTGAAAGTTATTGAAGGGGGCAGTGCTTCAATTCCTGGTTTACTGCGGATTCTTGTACGGACCTCTACTTTCTAGTGTGTTTGCTCATATATAATTGGGATGTTACCCATGAGTTTGCTTTATAAACTGCAAGGTTCCCACGGGAGCCCAGTTTCTCAAACTTTTCTTCCTCCATTAATTCTTGTCAATATTTCTTTTATAGAATGGTACGGTTCAGGTTCTTCCCAAAAGCTAAAGTTAGTAGCTAGGATAAAACGGTTAAATTTTCATTGAATTGTGTCTAGAGCTCGTTATGTGCATGACAAATGTCTGTCCGAGTGTGACAGAAGATGAAAGCTGCATAAACCAAATGAAAGAACAGAGAGCAGCAACTCAGCAAAACGATATCATCCACGAGAAGAAAACACATCCTGCCGGTGTTCCGCGTTCATAAAAGAGAACTCCTCAACAAAATTATTCAGTAAACCCAGACATCTAAAGACAAGTTTCATGTTGAGAAAAATTAATTTGGGAAAATAATATCACCCATTACAATGGGAAGATAGGGGTATGTCAAAGGTTTCTCATGATGTGTATGTGTCCCTGCTCTCTACAGGACCTCACACGCAGCACAATCCATAATCAATCACGAACATAATCTCTTTCAAAGAGTAATAGCCTAACGGACATTTATTTTTACCCAACACCCCTATCTTATAATTACTCTTGCAGCTGCGTTTGAGCCACTTGCGTCCCCAGCGTCCTCCGCGGCGTGGACCTTCTCAAGGCTATGTCCCTGGCCACCTGCTTCCACTGGAAAAATGCTCCGAAAAATTGGATGATCTCCTCCAGTGTCAAGCCTCGAGTCTCCGGCATTATTTTGTAGAAGAGAAACCATGAGATGCATGACGCCGCCGCGAAGAAGAAGGTAGCCTTGCCGTGGATGATCGCCTCGTCCAGTGGTAAGAATGCCCATGATATAATTCCACTCATAAGTTGGTTTGCAATGAAGGCGATTGCGCATCCCTTGGCTCGTAACCTGAGCGGGAATAGCTCAGAGTTGTAGACTGAGGTGATTGGTCCCATTCCCACCGAATAGCTGGCCACATAGATGAACAAAGATGCGATGCACCAGTGTTTGGTGCGGCCTTGATCGATGTAATTTAATATCGTTCCAAGGGAGACTAGGGACCCGATCATCAATCCCAGGCTACACAGCAGCATCCGCCGTCGTCCAACCTCGTCAACAA
Source organism: Eucalyptus cladocalyx (assembly GCA_017140615.1). Taxonomy (NCBI): domain Eukaryota; kingdom Viridiplantae; phylum Streptophyta; class Magnoliopsida; order Myrtales; family Myrtaceae; genus Eucalyptus; species Eucalyptus cladocalyx. Next base: position 4,972,716 of record CM029522.1, read on the forward strand.
TGAAGCTGGCAACTAAGGTGAATATTGCTTTTACAAATTCAAGTGCGATGATCGTTAAGAGCTTGTCATCCGAGAACTTGACACCAATCATCTCTAAAATACGAGGGCTGTAAAGAAAGATTGTATCAAAGCCGCAGGCTTGCCGAGCCACTTGCATCAAAATGGCGCAAACAAGCATGTGGCAGACGGATCGAGTTGGGTAAAAGAGATTCCACCACATGCCTAGGGTTGGCGCAACGTTGCCGGTGGCCACCTCGATTTTAGCAAGCAAACGAGCAGCCTCCTCCTCCGAGTTTGAGATCCTAGTGAGGATGCTTGCCGCATCACTCAAGCGTCCTCGCATGACGAGCCACCGAGGGGATTCTGGCATATGCCAGACCGCGATTTCGATAAGGATCACGCAGATTGCTCCCACAGAGTACATGATAAACCACCCGCTAAATGGGAGCCGAGGGAAGAAATAGTTGGCGACATAGCCAATAATTGTGCCAAAGCTGATGAACACCTAAACCACCAAAAACACGTTCAAATGAATATATGCAATCACCTTTCTAATTCTAATATTTCCAGTAAAGTAAATTATGAAAAAGATAAAAATCAATGACACACCAAAAAAACGGAAAAGATACTATAAATTAGGGAAAAAAATGTGAGTACCTCAGGAAAGGAGGTGAACAAACCACGAAAGACGGCGGGAGTGATCTCCGCCAGGTAGATGGGGGTGACCATAAGGGCGAAGCCAGTCCCGAATTGAGCGATGAAGCGGCCAAACTGGACGGAGGCATTGCTGGAATCGATGCTCATGACATAGGGCCCAATAATGAAGAAGTACCCCACAAAACCAATCACACGGCGGCGGCCATACCAGTCTGATGTCAACGCCGCCATCGCCGATCCAAAAAGCAAAAATAAGTAGAAATACCACATCACGGTCTCATCACGCTCGTCGGTTGTCGTCTGCTCCTTCATTATGGACGTGATTGTCTCGCTCATTGCGCCAATTTCTAGCAAAACATAGACTTGTCACTTTCATCGATAATAAAGCTAGACAAAAAGAAAAGGGCAATAGTTTAACTTTTTTGGGTTTGCAACGAAAGGCTAATTCACCGTAACCACAGGGTGACACAGGACTAACCAAAACCAAGTATCAGAGACGTGATGAAGGCCAGGAAGGCGCATTTTATAAGGTATTTATTCAGGCGCGGCATCGGATTGTCCTCAATCTGCTCCACTTGGAGGGCGTTGTGGACAGTAGGATCGGCAATGGCTACCTCCTGTCGACACTAAAATTAGTAGATGTGCCTCCCGGCAAACAATTGGCCCTTATTTTAGTCAATTAGTGGCGGATATAATATCTAAAAACATAATGCTGCTGAAAATTTAGTCATTAATGTTATAGCAAGCTTATTCGATTAATGTCAAAATAATGAATACGTAATATTGGATGCATATAATTACCTCTCGGTGATCTCTTAGGACACTTGAGCTTTGATCCTGCGACAGTTAGATTTATGAGTACATATACTTTTTAAAAAATATATATTTGCATACAGCATTGTTTTGGTTGCTAAATTACCGATATTCGACAATAGGATCACAGACATTAATTAATGAGGAAAGTATATTAGTTTACTACCACAAATTTGGTCCGGCAAAGAATATTGTAGCACATCTTAAATTTGCAAAGTAGATTGACTAGGGGCAGGAAGTTTTTAGCCCAACGCACCAATTTATAAGATACTCCCCGCATCTCTTCGACTAACTCAAAAATCTACCTACCCCTCCTTTAATTGAGAAAAAGAACAAAGAAACTATGTATCAAATAAACCATATGTGCTACTTGTCCTCACAACACCAAACCATGCGTGCTACTTGTCTAGCCACTTGATTGATAAAGTATGCGTATCAAACAATTACATCGTTGTATAGGTTTTTTTTTAACAAAAACTAGCCTTAACCTATCTGAAAAAAGGAAAAATAATGCAATCGTCAATCTATCGAACATGATCAAAACAAGGCTCGAAATAATAATTGACAAAGGTCTTACCATGAGGCGGAAATAAAAGTTGAATAATATTCCAGACCACACCGCTTCACTCCTCTTGTGTGATTGTTGGAAGTCGAAGCAGTGATGACAGAGTGTGGAGCGATGGTCAGTGCATAGAACACCCCATTTATAACTTCCCCCTTACAATCTTTCCTCTCTGAAGTAAGGCCCGTGCAGGTGAGTATTTTGGATAACTCTTCGTAACATAATGATTGGGTAGATTTTATCTAATTTTAAATTCCATTTACAATCCATCTCTCTGAAGCAAGGCCCCAGGATAACTCTTCGTAACAGAATGATTGGGATTAGATTTTATCTAATTTTAAATACCATATTCCAATTATTTTAAGTTAAACACTTTCTCTTTGTTCATCAAAGCTTTCTACTCTCTCTAAGGGGAAAAAGATTCAACTTTTTTAGATCGTAGAAAAAATCTCGCCTTATCGATCATAAGGTCTATCTCCACCGGGTTTATCGAGAAGAAGAAACCTGCTTTGATCGTATTTATGATACGAAAATCTAAATGATATTATTAAAAGAGTATTTATAGTTAAACACTCATTGGTCGGGCATATAGCGAAGCAGTGGTGAGCTCGGAAAACGAGAAAATATGGATAAATACATATAATCAATATTAATTTTGGTGATTTGGATAAATAAATATTGAGGGTTGTTATATATCTAAATAATCTATACACAGTATGAGAATTACTAAAAATGCATTATAGAAGATAAAATGAATTTGAAGAGTAAAAAATTATAGACCTCATGCTCGTCTGTTAGATCACCTTTTAAGGGCCAAAAAAATAAAAAAATAAAATAACTTATGTATCTCTGGATAAATTAGCTTTATTTTCTAAGTGACCCTAAAAAAAGAAGGAAAAAAAGAAGAAGCATGAATTGTTCCTCTTACACAAAATTGGCCGTTATTATATAGGGTGATTCTTGGTTATAACCAACACGACTAACAATGACGACCTGGTACTTATTATTATTAAAAAAGCGAAAAGGGGAACAATAATGTTAATATTAAGGGAAAGTTACTTTTGAAAATAAAAGAGTATACTGAATTTGTCTCCATTCTCGGCGCAGCTAACCCCTACCCCTCCACCTTTCAACAATGATCTGTACCTTGGCTCCACCGCTTTTGTTTTTAAGCCAAATTTTTTACTTCTCCTTTCTCTCGCGTCCTTCTCCCGCCCTTCGCATTCGAAGTGCCCTTTCTCTTCTGTCTTCTCCCGCACGAAGTGTCTCTCTCTCTCACAAAAATCGCTCGATCGCATCCGGCACGACGCCTCGGCTGTCCTCGAGACACTCCCTCAGGCTGCACAAAGAGGCGCCATTTTGAAAAAATTTCAGTCGGAGCCGAGGAGCAACTGGTGGAAGTGGGAGGTGAGCGGCTTCGAGCCGCGGAAGTCGTCGTCGACCTCCGCCTCCGCCTCCTTCGACGCCGACGACCAACACCGGCCGAGCGCCCCCCTCGTCCGGCGGTACTCGATCTCCGCCGCCGCCGCCCTCGCAGCTCCCGCTGGCCTCCAAGGTCCAGCGGCTCGCGGACGATGTCCAGGTTTTTCCGAAACGCTCCCATCGTCTCGCGCTCTGTTTTGGCTCCCGATTGAGTTGGGGGATTTGCCTGTTTCGAATTTTTGCTTCTTAGCTTCGGTCGATTCCTTCTCTGTTGCCGATCTCTGAGAAGAGCGATTTCCGGATGCAGCTTGCGAGGCAGGATTACATGGAGCTGAGACAAGAGGCGAGCGAACTGCAGGAGTATTCCAACGCGAAGCTCGATCGAGTCACGCGCTACCTCGGCGTTCTCGCCGACAAGACGCGGAAACTAGGTGAGGCGGTGCGGCGTCTGTTGTGCCTCGACGCTGAGGTGCACACTCGTTAATTAACTGTTTGGTTTAGAAGTTGAGCTATTTGTTAGTTAGTTGCTGCGGGACTATAGTTCAATTGGTTACTCTCTAATGGAAGCACAGAAATTGATCAAGATAGGGAATTCCTCTGTTCTTTGTGTGCTCTGCTCTTACTATAATAATTTGTTTCAACAGCTCTTCTCTTCAATTTCCAGTCCTCCTTTTTGAGGCTGTACGAAGTTTTTTGGTCAGAAATTTATGGGTATTTTCCTTTCCTGTGACGATTTGAAGATGCTTTTAATTTCAGGGAACATAAAGGTATTCTGTCGTTCGAGACCATTATTTGAAGATGAAGGTCCCTCTGCTGTAGAATTCCCTGATGATCCTTACTATCCGTGTCGACACCGGTGATGAGACCAGTACCAATCCTAAGAAAGATTATGAATTCGATAGGGTGTATGGACCTCATGTTGGACAGGGTGAGCTAGAAAATGATTAATTTTGTTACATAACAGACAGCATTTGAATTTTTTTTTTTTTTTTTGGTATATACTGGTTACATGGCTGATTTGCGTGGAGGTTTGTTATCTTACAGTAGGACTGGTGCATGTGCAGCTGATATATTTAATGATGTTCGACCGTTGGTTCAATCAGCTCTGGATGGATTTAACGTGTCAATTTTTGCTTATGGACAAAGTAACTCACGAAAGGCGCACACTATGGTCTCTCTCTCTCAAACATGCTCCCACTGAATATTATCTCCCTACGAGCTAAATATCCAAATATTTGGGTATGGCTTTTTAGATAAAGTATTTTGTTTTTTATTCTTATTGCATTCAAAAGGGTACTGATCTGGAATGAGGATGTGTTTTGTGAATTATGCATGTATGGCTGCCATTACGGGCACCGTCCATTGATGCAGATACTTCTGTCAGATATTGGTCTTATGTCATTTCTGAATTTAAGGAGCTAAAAGTTCTGCTGCTTGCATTTCTTAGATCTGATTGTCATTGGTTTGATCTTTGGCAATTATAGTTATCTGAACAGGGGCCTTTGTAACATTATGATGAACGCGTTCACCCACCATGTCATTCCACAAAATTCTGATATGGAAGTTGACATGATGGTGTTTTTTGATGCTTTTCAGGAAGGATCTAGCCATGATCGTGGTCTGCATGCTCGTTGTTTCGAGGAGTTCTTCGATTTTGCCTCTTTGAAATCTTGAAACATGCTTTTTATGGTTATGGTAATAGTTGCTCCTGGAAAGTTTTGATGATGGTCTTATTTGTGTGAAATAAACCACCAAATATTACTGGAAAAAGTTGATGTAATTTTAGTTTGCATATGATGAGAGACAATTGATATGGCTCCGAAGTTTTGTTGAAGTACAGAGAAGTATATGTTCACCTTAGTTCGCAGAGAAAGGACATATCTCGGTCACAGTCCATCTTGTTGATGAGGTGATGAACTCAACTGATGCTGAGATGGAATCAGCAACAAGGAGTACGTTGAGCGGCTTCCCAGTACCAGACAGACGACTCAGCTGGGCAAAATTTTGGACATTCAGCCAGGAAGGGCCTGCGTCTCCGGCACCATCCTTCTCTAATCCAATCGATCTCATTATTTCAGTGGAGGATACAGGGATAGGTATTCCTCCAGAGGCGCAATCCCGCGTTTTCACTCCTTTCATGCAAGTGCGCCCATCAATTTCTCGAACACATGGGGGCACAGGTATTGGGCTAAGCATAAGCAAATGTCTGGTTGGCCTCATGAATGGGGAGATTGGATTTGTAAGCATACCCCAGGTGGGATCCACGTTTACCTTTACTGCAGTTTTCAATGATGCCTGTTCTACCTCAAAAGAGTGCAAGGGCCAGCAAGTGAAAGGACAAGGTGACTCTGGCACCTCAGAATTTCATGGTATGAAAGCGGTGGTAATTGACACAAGACCTGTCCACGCCAATGTATCAAAGTATCATATCCAGAGGCTTGGTATTCATGTTGAGGTAGTTGCAGACTTGAACCAGTGCCTCCACACCATACAAAGTGGGAATTGCAGAATAGATATGGTGCTCTTGGAATGGGAAATTTGGGACAAGGACTCTGGTTTGTCGGCAATCTTTCTGGAAAACTCGAGGGACATGAAGCCACGGGTGTCTCCATGGTTGTTTCTTCTATCTAATTCTATCAGCTCTAGTAGGATGAGTGGTGCGACTACAGATGCTACTGGTCCATTCGTGATCATGAAGCCTCTAAGGGCTAGTATGCTGGTGGCGTCTTTACAGCGCGTCATGGGAGTTGGAAACCGAATAAGTTGCTCCGATGGGGAGTCTCCGAGTCTGTCTCTCCGCAACCTTTTCCGTGGCAGAAAAATCCTAGTTGTGGATGACAACAAAGTAAATCTCAGTGTGGCCGAGAGAGCTTTGAAGAAATATGGAGCTGATGTGGTTTGTACAGACAGTGGGGAAAAAGCAATTGCTTTGCTCAGACCACCGCATGATTTTGATGCCTGCTTCATGGATATCCAGATGCCAGGAATGGATGGGTATGGCATTTTCCAGCTCAAGCACTTATGTTTTTTCATCAAATGTTGTATAGAAAGTGTATATACTTTCAGAGATTCGTACGTGTCTGATGTAATGGATTTGGATAACCTTTTCTATGTCAACTAGGTGGTGATAATGGATACGTGCATCTAATGGTTCTATAATTCCTTTGTTCAGATTTGAAGCTGCAAAAAGAATTCAACAGATGGAACAAATTCCGAGCAAGGAATTCCTACCGGGACAGTCATCCTCAGAGCCACGTGAAAATATCTCGAATTTCCACCTACCGATCTTGGCCATGACTGCAGATGTGATTCACGCTACTCATGAAGAATGCACAAAGTATGGAATGGATGGATATGTTTCAAAGCCCTTTGAAGCGGAACAACTTTTTAGAGAAGTTTCGCGCTTTTTCCCAATCATCATTGAATCGAAACTTGTAGAGAGGCCACCATAGATGGCTAATTGTTTTGGTGAGCAGAAGTCTTGGTTGTTTAGGCACTTTGGCAGCCTTACCGGTGAACTTTCGAATTCTTTAACAAGAGTGAGTTTTCTCTGGCCTCTCCTTAGCTACACATTTCTTGATTCTCTTGCTTTTAGAGCAGTTGGATTTCCTTCTGATGGTTGCAATTGAAACTCGCTGATATATCTCATGTGAAACCAAAGGGATTTTCTTCGGACACCTTCTGCTGATTTCTTGCGCATTTTTGGATTTCTCAGGTGTCTTGTCACGGGAGCATATACATAAAGAAGCTAAGGTCACTTGCTGGAGTTGAATTTTCATTGATTTCCCTACGAGTGGCATATTGGCTCAAAACCACTTCAATTATTTTCTGTACAGCTAATCTGAACCGTTTGCAAGATGACGGTTGGTAATTAGGCGATCTGAAGTTCGCCAATTGAACTCCGGATGTATGGCTGCTTGGAAATGGTGCTGGAATCTCTTCGACATAGGTGTATATCTGTAGACTAGACCCTCACAGTGTGTACATGCATGTAGCTTTAGAGATTGTTAGATGACTGCGTGCTCAAATTTGATGGGCACGAATTTGACGTTAGATAGTTGCGTGCTCACTATTATCTTGCTGTACATAGACACAAGGTCATTATGAGTAATGAAGGTGACTCCTCTTGGCAATGATGTTGCACTGTCCACTAAGTTCTCTTCCCCCCATGTCAAAGGTTAGAGGGTTTTGTAAAATCATCAGCCAGCCGTTTTCTTTATCTATGTGGCGCTTTAAAACAAGATGTTTAAATGTGGTTTATTTGTGGCTCGTGAATAGAAATGGTCTATACAATATTTTCTGCTTCGGATGCATGCGAATAGGCAATTGTTCCTCCATGATAGGAGGAGCCTGCGATTTGCAGCCAAACTGGCTCTTCACCAACTATAGCCTTTATGAGTGTTTTTGGTGTGAGGATTGTCCGTTAGGACGAGGTCAAAACCATTATAAATCATATGGAACAAGTTGGGCGGTCTTCAGGCGCAAAAGCTCATTTCAAACCGCACAAACCTTTGGCAGAGTAATCCACCACAACTTCCGCCTTGGATGTCAAAAAAGAGGAACTTATTCAATTCGAGAGAATTTAAAAGAGAGAAAGGTCGCTCTCGGAGATGGCCAAGAAATCTCACAAGATGAACCTTGGTCGAGTTAGCATCAATATCAAAATCCTCACCTTTGAATTCTATCATTCAAATTGTCAAAACTTCTTCAATAATGGTCCCTAAAGTGACGCTCAAACTCAACAGCCCCTGAACTGAAAAATGGTAAAGCTCAAATAACCTACGAAAACATCAATCTTGTTCTTTAGTGTGCGGTTCATTTGCCCCACAGGCTAGTTTTTGCAGAACCCATAATATACAATGTTAAGGATCCTCAATACATTTATAATTTGAATTCAAGAATCCTCAATCTAATATTTATAATCTCAAGCAAGAATTTGGTCAAAATTTTAGGAAGTAACGGCATGGGAAAATATGCAATAGCAAAACAAATTTAATGATATGCCGACATAAAGGTTCACTTTATTCATCCTACAAACAAAATGCACGTACATTTACAAACAACTAAAACTCATGACCAACCCAACCAACATCTTCAAGTTTGCCAAATCTCACAATATGTCAAGTTTTAAAGCTAAAAATTACCATAAACAACACAACCAACATTTTCAATCTAGAATTTTCTTTTGTCTATTTTGCTAAATCTTGCTTTAATTTTGCATTGAGAGCCTTGTTTTCAACATCCAGCCCCCGTTCTCATTATGGGTCGACATTTGTTTTTGCTCGACATTGCTTTGGCAATAAATTTTTGACACTCCTTGCCGATTGACTAATTTCCTTATCAACCCAAACAAAATAATTACAACTTTCTCCTCTTTTGTAATGGCTGTATTTTGGGCAGCCATAGCATCTTCACCCTTGGTTGTCCTTCGACCTTGCCGTTCGTAGAGGACATTTTAGGCCACAATAGCAAAACACGGACGTATCATTGTTGATTAGAGGGGTTGACATCATTAATTGCGATGGATATTCTGCAAAAAAAGTGAGGATAGCCTAATGAAAACCTTCTCTTTTGCACAGCATGCCACAGAAACACCATACAAGCAATGTTATATAAAAACATGCGATTACTACTAACAATTGTGAACCAGTAAAGAGACAATCGCAAAGTCATGTTTAAACGTAAAAACATCTCTAATTTCCGCAAGAATCTCATGCTCTTTGGAAGCACTTGCCTTGATGACGGCGGCCAAAACCTGCACTACCATAATATTGGCAATTAACTATGATATATTTTAAGAAGTTCACCATTATCAACAGAAATAACGAAATTATGCGAAATGGAGTAAATACTAAATTAGATGAATAAAATGTCATAAACGACTGCAGTATTTTTCTATTTTTGAAACATCCATTCACCAGCATGCTGTAATTCTTTCTAAAATAGGAAAAAAAAAATTATCATTCAGGCCCAATTATGTGGAGACCAGAAATTGTATATTCATGAAATATACTGTACTTACAATTACTTCTTATTAGCTTTTTGCTCATCCTTCTGTTTCTAGCACTTGAACATTTGAATTTTCTTTGACATTGAACATGTCAAATGTTTAAAGACATCAAATTAGCATGTACATTCATTAGAAGTCATGTAGAATCATTCAAAAATTACGAAAACAAACTGTTCAGAAGAGAAAACCAAAAGCTGCCTTTTGGTCTTTCACAAATTGAATGAAACACACTCAATAAGAAGTGCAAATGAACGATTTTGAGATAAAAATTACAAGACAAAGTAACAAACTATCGCCGATCGCTATTGTTCTTTACCGAAGACAAAGCACACCATTTGATAGCGATTCGATCACAAAATTACTACCCACAAAAAGATAAAACTTTATACATGTTGAATGACAAACCAGTGATGAAACATTCATCAGAATTTTTTTCTTTTCCACTTAATGAACACCCCTCATTATTTTTCAAATGCACGTGAATATAATTAAGTAAGCATACCAACATCAAGAGTTTGTTTGCTTCATCAGAAATGGCAGCAAGACCGTCATACTGATCCCGCTCGAAGTCATTCAATGCTGCAGTCAGGTATTCTCCCGCTGGTGTAGTTTTAACTTTCTCAGAACTTGCTTTGACCAGAGCAACTGAACCGGCAGACTTTTCAGCACTTAATGGCGAAGGAACAACATCCAGACTACGTCCAACATTGTTGTTACTTGTCCTGGAAAAACCGACGATGGAAGAATGGACAATGTGAAACATGGAGTAGGCTAGAATCACAAAAGGCAAGTTTCATCTCAGAAACGTACCGAGATGGTATGTTTGCGGTTCCTTTCGATAATGGACTTGATATCTAAAAAGAATGATAAGCATGTCAGAAATCTGAGAAAGTATCCTTACCAAAAGAAAGAAGTAAACCGAAGAGCACCTTGCATAATCACCCAAAAATACAAGAAAAAAACTTAGTCAATGGAGTAGAAGCCTCCACATATGAAAAGCCAATACAGCCCATGAAAACAATAGAGGAAGCAGACAAGTCAAATGCCTTTCACTTTAGCCCACGAGTAAAAAGAGGCCGAATCAACAAGAGAAAGCTTGCTATACAGGTTTTCTCCAGTAACCAAGTTGTTGTAGGATATATGGATTGTCACCATCCTGATTATATAACAGGAGAATGCGTCAAAAAGTATCAATTAAAACTGAACAATGGCTTGGGTGTGGGAGGGTTAGAGGTCACTGCCGTGTACTTAATCAAGTATAACGTTTTGTAATTATCATGTGTATCGCTAGTGTTCAGCTTTGGTTTTAAAAGTAAAAGAAAAAATCCTCTCCTAAAATTATCAAGGTGTGGTACTCCCTGAAAGTAAAAGTAAACAACTAGGTTGAGTAGCATCCTCTTCCATGCAATACCTATAAATAATTTCAGCCAAACAAACTAATCCATCTAATGATGATAAAGCAGCCAAGAGGGACTTGAAACTCCGATTACGAAAGGTATGAACAAATGCTGTTCCTAATATCTAAGGAAAACATCATTGTTCATTTCAGAAGCTCGGCACCACAGTCAATCGAATCTGTTTAAGAGGGTAATTGATAACAGTAGACATTGCGGTATATCTGTACTAATTGCTCAGATTTATTTTTCATTCTTTCTATCCTCACGAATTATTTTTGAATTCTTTCAAAGAGAAAAAATTGCACAGTTATTCACCCTTCGGCAAAATGAAGTTTCTAGCTAACATTGTAATCATAATATATCAAGAAAGCACAAAACCCAGAAAAGCAACAAGAGAGGGTGCGTGGAATTCAAACCATACAAGTGAGAAACATTGAACTTCAAAACACCATTTCCTCGACTTTGAAATGCGTCTTTCAGAACCTTCAAAAAATCCAATGGATTGTCGACCTTTTCCTGTGTAAGTTCAACAAAAAAATCCGAAGATCCCATGCAGATTTTCAATGATTTCCTTCCTGATTCATGCGCCAAATCTCGTACCTACATAAATAAGCATGTGGAAGCACGATTACATCAAGACCAAACGTACACATTCAGAACACCTAACACGAAGCTATTTATGGTGAGTAAAAAAGAAAAGAAACCTGTTCATTGTGAAATTCAAAAACTGTGACAGAAAAGTCATACCCAGATGTAGCAGTTGCATCCGAATTCACTAAATCGAAGAACTCCTCGAAACAACGAGCATGCAGACCACGATCATGGCTAGATCCTTCCTGAAAAGCATCAAAAAACACCATCATGTCAACTTCCATATCAGAATTTTGTGGAATGACATGGTGGGTGAACGCGGTTCATCATAATGTTACAAAGGCCCCTGTTCAGATAACTATAATTGCCAAAGATCAAACCAATGACAATCAGATCTAAGAAATGCAAGCAGCAGAACTTTTAGCTCCTTAAATTCAGAAATGACATAAGACCAATATCTGACAGAAGTATCTGCATCAATGGACGGTGCCCGTAATGGCAGCCATACATGCATAATTCACAAAACACATCCTCATTCCAGATCAGTACCCTTTTGAATGCAATAAGAATAAAAAACAAAATACTTTATCTAAAAAGCCATACCCAAATATTTGGATATTTAGCTCGTAGGGAGATAATATTCAGTGGGAGCATGTTTGAGAGAGAGAGACCATAGTGTGCGCCTTTCGTGAGTTACTTTGTCCATAAGCAAAAATTGACACGTTAAATCCATCCAGAGCTGATTGAACCAACGGTCGAACATCATTAAATATATCAGCTGCACATGCACCAGTCCTACTGTAAGATAACAAACCTCCACGCAAATCAGCCATGTAACCAGTATATACCAAAAAAAAAAAAAAAAAATTCAAATGCTGTCTGTTATGTAACAAAATTAATCATTTTCTAGCTCACCCTGTCCAACATGAGGTCCATACACCCTATCGAATTCATAATCTTTCTTAGGATTGGTACTGGTCTCATCACCGGTGTCGACACGGATAGTAAGGATCATCAGGGAATTCTACAGCAGAGGGACCTTCATCTTCAAATAATGGTCTCGAACGACAGAATACCTTTATGTTCCCTGAAATTAAAAGCATCTTCAAATCGTCACAGGAAAGGAAAATACCCATAAATTTCTGACCAAAAAACTTCGTACAGCCTCAAAAAGGGAGGACTGGAAATTGAAGAGAAGAGCTGTTGAAACAAATTATTATAGTAAGAGCAGAGCACACAAAGAACAGAGGAATTCCCTATCTTGATCAATTTCTGTGCTTCCATTAGAGAGTAACCAATTGAACTATAGTCCCGCAGCAACTAACTAACAAATAGCTCAACTTCTAAACCAAACAGTTAATTAACGAGTGTGCACCTCAGCGTCGAGGCACAACAGACGCCGCACCGCCTCACCTAGTTTCCGCGTCTTGTCGGCGAGAACGCCGAGGTAGCGCGTGACTCGATCGAGCTTCGCGTTGGAATACTCCTGCAGTTCGCTCGCCTCTTGTCTCAGCTCCATGTAATCCTGCCTCGCAAGCTGCATCCGGAAATCGCTCTTCTCAGAGATCGGCAACAGAGAAGGAATCGACCGAAGCTAAGAAGCAAAAATTCGAAACAGGCAAATCCCCCAACTCAATCGGGAGCCAAAACAGAGCGCGAGACGATGGGAGCGTTTCGGAAAAACCTGGACATCGTCCGCGAGCCGCTGGACCTTGGAGGCCAGCGGGAGCTGCGAGGGCGGCGGCGGCGGAGATCGAGTACCGCCGGACGAGGGGGGCGCTCGGCCGGTGTTGGTCGTCGGCGTCGAAGGAGGCGGAGGCGGAGGTCGACGACGACTTCCGCGGCTCGAAGCCGCTCACCTCCCACTTCCACCAGTTGCTCCTCGGCTCCGACTGAAATTTTTTCAAAATGGCGCCTCTTTGTGCAGCCTGAGGGAGTGTCTCGAGGACAGCCGAGGCGTCGTGCCGGATGCGATCGAGCGATTTTTGTGAGAGAGAGACACTTCGTGCGGGAGAAGACAGAAGAGAAAGGGCACTTCGAATGCGAAGGGCGGGAGAAGGACGCGAGAGAAAGGAGAAGTAAAAAATTTGGCTTAAAAACAAAAGCGGTGGAGCCAAGGTACAGATCATTGTTGAAAGGTGGAGGGGTAGGGGTTAGCTGCGCCGAGAATGGAGACAAATTCAGTATACTCTTTTATTTTCAAAAGTAACTTTCCCTTAATATTAACATTATTGTTCCCCTTTTCGCTTTTTTAATAATAATAAGTACCAGGTCGTCATTGTTAGTCGTGTTGGTTATAACCAAGAATCACCCTATATAATAACGGCCAATTTTGTGTAAGAGGAACAATTCATGCTTCTTCTTTTTTTTCCTTCTTTTTTAGGGTCACTTAGAAAATAAAGCTAATTTATCCAGAGATACATAAGTTATTTTATTTTTTTATTTTTTTGGCCCTTAAAAGGTGATCTAACAGACGAGCATGAGGTCTATAATTTTTTACTCTTCAAATTCATTTTATCTTCTATAATGCATTTTTAGTAATTCTCATACTGTGTATAGATTATTTAGATATATAACAACCCTCAATATTTATTTATCCAAATCACCAAAATTAATATTGATTATATGTATTTATCCATATTTTCTCGTTTTCCGAGCTCACCACTGCTTCGCTATATGCCCGACCAATGAGTGTTTAACTATAAATACTCTTTTAATAATATCATTTAGATTTTCGTATCATAAATACGATCAAAGCAGGTTTCTTCTTACTCTGATACCATGTTGAAAAATAGATCACTATCATTCTCAGTATATCTTTTTGCTTTACAAGGCTACACACACAAGTACTGCTAGGGTAACAATCGCCTATTAGGTAAACTATTCACTTTCTATATGCATTACCCCTACAAATCAACTCGTGCAAATATAAATATTTTCTTCCTATACATATCACTCCTACAAATCAGCTCACGTCAACATATATATATATATATCGCAATAGCTACCATTCGTACCAGCCCTCGCTCTACCAAAAATGCATGTCGCCTGTCTAGCCGTTTTATTGATGACCTAATTATATATTACATGTAAAGACCTTCTTTCATGGTATATGTTGTTCACAAAATTACCAAAATTGCAAGCAATAAGCAAATACTAAAAGCAAAGTAAGCGATTCAGAGAAATGAATTTCCAAGGGTATATGAAGATTCCGGCAAGCGCATAGTTTCAGGGGAAAGTTAACGAGACAATAGAGATCGAAAAAACATTGTATCACTTATCAGGAGAATTTGAAATGAGTAAGCTCTGAACCATTCTAGTGGCAGCAAACAATGAATTGAAAATTGCTAACTCAGAAACAAAACCTTGGAAACTGTTGACAAAAAACTACTAGTGACTATGACTGAAGAAGCAAATACAAATAGCAGTATCATAATTCAAGACACCAAAATGAAATAATTACAAGAGAAGCAAAGAAATATAATAAAAGTTCGACCCCAATTGAAGACCCATGACAATTGACACGATGAATTGACAAGTTGTCTCTTCATTCATGAATTTCTTTGATATTGTCCGCTCAAAACTAAAAATCCATTTTTATCATTAAAAACAGTGGAAATGGGCTAATAAAACTGGTAACTCCCTGGGCATTACTGTGGGCGCTCTACACCCATTATAGAATGAGCCTATTGCTCGTTTCAAGCAAGCTTGTCACCATCGCCTTAGCATGGTGCTAGTGAGAGTAGACCCAGGATCATCCTATGCCATGGCACTACTCAACCTACGTCACAGACAAAACGAGCTTCTTTTGAAACCAAGGAGTGATTGGGGGATTTGAACAAACGATCGAGAGCCCAAACAAGGAAAATGTGATTGGTTTGCTAATTCCCAGCACGAGATCATCATTTAATTCTTGTAAATGTCCTCAAGCCACCATTTATTGAATTGCTGATTGATACTACTCGAACCCACAAATAAGATAAGGAAACATCTAGAAAAATGCAATGGGAAGCATCAACGTAAAAAGGCCGAGAATTTTTGCTGACACATAACTGAAAATCCTCCAAAGCATTGAGCTTTTCCTAAGTGACTTATCACAATCACAGATCCAAAGCCTTCAACAAGCTAGAGCAAAAGCACCCAGTTCAATTGCCAACATGTTCTGACTGATATTATGTAAAAAGAGTTGAAAGAATCACTTTTCCAATTGAAATAGAGCAAATCCAATAGATAAATTTAACTATTGACACAAATACTTTAATTGTGAATTGTGTATTCCAACATGAAGTGACCCTCTTTCAAAGTTTACCAAAGATCTAAGATTGGACGGTTGATAAATGACGGGATTGGATACTTCGCCACCAGCAAACGCGGTTGAGCAACGAGAGAGAGAGAGAGAGAGAGAGAGAGAGAGAGAGAGGAATTGGGTTTGGTCTAGATTCAATTCATCAACTAGGCGTGATCCCGATGCTTTGAGAAACTTCAAAGAGCATTGTGTTAACTCTATGATAACTTCCGATTAAAAAGATAATTTACGATAACAAACATGGTAAAAAAAAATGTATATTCAATTCCTTAATAATTAACACAAAAAGAACAATGTCCTTAACAATGACTTCTACTTTTTTGCTTTTCAGTTTTTTTCTTTTGAATATTACTATCCTTGAAATGATTTTTATGTAACGTTAGCTTCCTGATTTTTTTTAAAATGTAGCCACAAAGATGCAACTTATTGCATTTATTTAAGAAAGAGACGTTCCAAAATTACGTAAAAAATCACTTTTATTGAGAAATCTTTAAATCAAAGATATTGATAAAAACACATAATAAAAAGTTGAAATTGTACTCATATACAGAAAGAGAGGATCATTTTGTTTCAGATGTTTTTTATAATAAAGAATTTACAGAATTTGAAATTTATACATGGGAGTGATAACATAATACAATAAATTCACGCATTTGTCCATAAATATAATATTTATAGAATAAGTGAAATGAGGATGTTTGAAAAAAAAATGATCAATGTCCCGTTAAAATATGAATTTTTTGTTTGTTTTCTATAACAGTATAATAATATAGATTAAATATGTTATATAGTCCGGTGAAAAGTAAGTAAGGAATTTAATTTGAAAAGAGTGAATTCCAAACCCATTTGCATCATTACATGAAAAAGTTCAATACTTCGTTGACTATTTTATGTAAGGTTCGACCCAAAAAAAAAAAAACAAAACAAAACAAAACAAAAACTATTATGTGAAAAGGATACTCATCACCAAAGAATTTTTATAAATTAATAATAGATCACTCTTTATATGTCCAAAAATATAATTACACTTAATTCATTTAAAAGGTGTGGTTTAAATTAGTTTTTATTTATTTATTTATGAATCATAAAAACGTTTAACTTGTTTTTAACTTATTAAAGGTTTCTCAATTAAAAATGATGTTTGCTTATGCCAAATGGTAAGGTTTGTTTAACATCGTTGTCATTAATACATAATTTGGTCGTGTCTAAGTGCTAATTATATATATATTTTTTTTTGTAATTTATTGCTTAATGATTCGGCCGTAAGTTATATAGCCAGAACATATATCACCTTACAACTAACCAAAGCAGCACAATTTAAAAACAATGGGGTTCTTTTTTATTTAGTGGAGGTAATTTTAGGGGATGCAAGAACATTTGGGTGAAGAAGTTTACCCGTTCGAAATAAATCAACAAGAGCATTACCTGCTAAAGAAGTCGCTTTTTCTAGAAGTACCGCGAAGTTTTCTCATAATTTCAACTTTAGCGTTGTCTTTCTTATCGACGTGTTCCCTTTTTTCCCACGAGGGGTACAATAAGATGTACCTTCTCCTTCTCCTCACCTTTGACCTCTGCTTTCTTCACGTTGATTGGACAAATTGAGGCCACGTGACGACCCCTTGCATTGCCACTACTTATCCAGAAAGAGCGCCACGTGATAAGGAGATGGGAAGTCCTCCTTTGCCTTCTTTAGTGATGGGGCGACAAACTAGATCTCGAGCAAAGAAAAGAAAGGCATTTGCATTTTTCAATTTGTCCTTTTATTGTTTAGGAAAAAAAGAAAAATAGAGAAAGGCTACTAGCGTGCCACCAGCGTGCCACCAGCGTGCGACTGGTGTTCCTCTAGGGAAAGGCTATAACGTGTTACTCGTTGCATGGGAAATTCATGCTGTAACCTCATGTTCTTTTACAAAATATGTAAAGAGAGGAACCATTGAAAGACGAAGGAGTTCACGGCTTTTGAGGGTTTGTTGTGGCGTTCATCAACAAATATTCATCGTGATTCCTTAGCAAAGCTGGTCAAGTAATGACGTTCCATTATAGTTCCATTTGTCATTGTAAGCCCCTCTTCCATTTACCACCACACACCAAGAATTCCCTTGATAACGTGTGTATATAAATTATCTTTTGCACATACCATTCAAACTTCAATTAATTAAGGTTTATAAATTCTATATTAGATATCCGTACCAGGCCAATCCCACCTTCAAAAGTAATTATTGACTTGTAATTTTGGCATTGCAAAATGAGGTAGTTCTTTGTTCTTTGGCTCGGCAAATGAGGTAAATTGGGTGAGAAAGAAAAAAAATATATGTAATGGTTTGGGACCTAATAAAACAAACAAATGATGAAGGAAGGTCTTATGGTCCCCATGGCTAGGAGTGCTAGTAGTTAATTGCGAAGGAGTGTAGTGCTTTCCCAGCAAAACTAGAGAGAGGGAGAGCAATAAATTGGGTTCGTTCATAAAGCAATGAGAACAATTAGGTTATGTTTGGTCGTCCAGATTTCTAATCAAGATAGGACCGGATAGAATAGGATATGAAATCTTGAGATTTTTTTTATATCATATCAATTGTTTGGTGAAAGTCGCGCCGTAAACCCCCATGTGACACTTAAGCAGGAGGACCCACCACCCCTGAGTCACACTTAATACACCTAGCGCTTCTCCTGGGTTTTGAACCCTTCACCTCTTTGTTGAGGATCGTGATCTTATCAGGTGGGCCATCATGGCCGGTGGAATGAACATAAATGTTCATAAATGAGGATTGTGAAAATCTCTCATAACACTATTTCTTAATTTATTTTAATTTTAATTTTATATTATTTTTCATCTTTTTTATATTATTTTCTTTATTTTTCCCTTTCATCATTCTTTAATAAAAATTTTATCAAATAGTAAACTGTACTAACATACCTAAATATATAATAAATATAAATATTTAATTTATAGCTTGAATGTTTATTATAAGATAGAATTAAAGTTGAATATATAAATTAAAATGCTATGATTAATTAAAAATATTTTTAATTATTTTTATTGAAATATAATTTCAATTTTGTTAATTTAATAATTTTGTTATTCGAGAAAAATAACTTTCCTATTAGGAACATTAGAAATTCTATTCACATTTATCCTACCTCTATCATAGGATAATTTTATCCTATCTATATCCCCTTATATCCGACTTTATCATGTCTTAAACGAGCACCAAACGTAGGATAAAATAAATCATATCATATCCCGAATTTTATCCCAACTATCAAACGCAGTCTTAGAGTGTTTGAGGAAGATGAATAGGAAATCTCTCTCTCTAGTCTCTGCATGTCCGATTTGGCATGTCTAACCGAGCAATCTCTCTCTCTCCTTCCCCCCTTTCCCTCAAATTATTATTAATTACGGTGGTCGTTATGCGAGCGTCCCCTCATCATTTTTGCCGGAACTTGGGTTTTAGAGAATGCTATGATAGACTATGATAGGAGAAAATATGTCCACTCGGCGGGGGCACTTAGGGTGCGTTTGGTAACGTTTCTATTTAAAAATTGTTCCAGGAAACAAAAATAGAAAAAAAGTGTTTCTTTTTCAGGGAATAATTTTTGAACAAAAAAACGCGTTTGGTAGAATCGTATAAAATTTCTGTTTTCCGGAATAGAAAAAGAACAAAAACGTTTGGTAAATGCACAAAATTTATGTTCCCGGAATAGAAAAAAAAAAAAAATACGTTTAGAATCGCACAAAATTTCTGTTCCAATTTTTTTCAAATGTTTTTTTTTAATAAAGTGTAAACTTGTATTGAATTATCATTCTCATGAAATGCTCATCAATTTAATTTTGTTCATAGTAAGTGAAAACAAACATTCTAAACATGATCATATTTGCTTACTTGGAAGAAAATTTTTTAAGTTTGTACCAAAATTTTTCCAATTGCTTTTTTTTTTTTTTTTAATAAAGTGTAAACTTGGTTTTGAATTCTCATTATCATAAAATGCTCATCAATTTAATTTTGTTCATGGTGAGTAAAGTCAAACATTCTGAACATGGTTATAAGTGCATACTTTGAAGAAAATTTTATAAATAAACTTTATACCAAATTTTTCTCACGTGCCTTTTTTTTTTTCAATAAAGTGTAAACTTGATATTGCATTATCACTCTAATGAAATGCTCATCAATTTAATTTTGTTCATGGTGGGTGAAGACAAACATCCTGAACATGGTCATGTGTATACTTGGAACAAAATTTCGTAAGTAAAATTTGTACAATAAGAGCTAGCTAAAAGAAGAATATCTTATAGATCTCTAGATAGATCCTTTCATACATAACATCACAATAATGAAGTAATATAGTTCATTGTTCAACTTCATCACATTGAATTTGATAAGTGAGTACTTAAAAACAAAATTACAAAAGTCAGAAACACAAAGTCATGAAATCTCAGGCATACTATGATCCCTCGCCATTTTATTTGCAATCCTTGTCCTAAGCATGTTTATTCCAGGTGCATCATGCAATGTATCATCTGCAACCTCAGGACAAAGAGGCAAAGATAGTTCTCAATTTCTACAGGCATGTCATAGTTGATCACATGTTGAATGTCAGGAAAGTCCAACCCCTTTGAAGCAACATCTGTGGCAACCAAGACATCTTTCATGCCTGCCTTAAACGATGAAATAGCATATTCTCTCTCTTCCGGTCTTTGCCACCATGAATAGCCACTGCTTCAACTCCTTTCAAAAGTAGATACTCATGAATGTCATCCACATCGGCCTTGTTCTCACAGAATATAAGGACAGGAGGTGGAGTTTTCTGAACGCACTCAAGAAGGTAAACAATTTTTGCCTCCTGTTTGACATACTCGACCTCCTGAATGACATCAAGATTTGTAGCACCTGCTCTTCCCACATTGACCGTGACAGGCTTCACCAGAGCACTTCTTGCAAAATTCTGAATTTTAGTAGGCATAGTGGCAGAAAAGAGGAGCGTTTGACGTTGAGCTTTGAAGTGGTCGAACACCTCCCTTATATCATCTTCAAATCCCAAGTCCACCAATCTGTCAGCCTCATCTAAAGTAAGGTACCTGCAGAAAGCAACAGATCAGTATAATTGTCCCCGCAAATAACAAGTCCGAATATTTAAGACAGCAGTGCATTAACAGAAAATCAAGATTGAGGCTAATTTAGGAAAGAGTGCAAGATGAAGAATCTTGGTTCGGTGAAATCCCATATCCTCAGGACAAAGAGGCAAAGATAAGAACTCAAAAAGCAATCTCAATCAATGTCCCATGCCACGCTATTTAACCTTTGAGCTAGCATTGACCATTGGAATCCAAATGGTGCACATAGAACTCAAGCAAAAACATAGAGCACTGAGAACGCAAATATGCTCGACTTAAGCACTATTGAGTTTTTTCAATGCAGATTTATTGAAGATTCGATGTAGTTGCTTTAGAGTAGGGATAACATTTAGTATTTGGCAGTTTCACGTCTGCTGTCCACTAATAACTTCCTACCAATAGCAAACCAATCAACTTGCCAATGCATGATCATACGCCAACAGTTACAGATGGAATTATTCAGAGACAGCCAGATGTTGTGGAAAGCAGTGTACAAGTTCAAAAGGTATAAAAGGATGAATTAAAGGATTTTACCTGCAATTATCAAGGTTCATCTTTTTCTTTGCCAGCATATCCTTCAATCTACCGGGAGTAGCAACAACAATGTGCACTCCCTTCCTCACAACCTCCACCTGCGACCGCATATCCACTCCACCAATACATAGCAGAGCCCTCAACTCTGGATATCCGGCCTCTCTCAACGGAACCAGAAACTGCTCCACAACTTCATATGTCTGTCTCGCGAGCTCTCTTCAAGGGCAGACAAACAATCCGAACGGTCCTTCACCGTGAGCAATGGGCATCATCATCTCCTCCTGAAGAGCAATCATGATCATCGGCAACACGAAAACCAAAGTCTTCCCCGACCTCGTGAA
Source organism: Eucalyptus cladocalyx (assembly GCA_017140615.1). Taxonomy (NCBI): domain Eukaryota; kingdom Viridiplantae; phylum Streptophyta; class Magnoliopsida; order Myrtales; family Myrtaceae; genus Eucalyptus; species Eucalyptus cladocalyx. The sequence goes on from CM029522.1 coordinate 4,994,459, forward strand.
TGCAATCCCTATCATATCTCTGCCCACCAAGACCACCGGAAGACCCTACACCTGAATCGGCGTCGGCTGCACAATCCCCTTCGCTTTCAACTTCTTCAAAATAGGGTCTGGGAACCTCATATCCTTAAAATTCTTTATTGGCGGCAGGATATCCTCTCCATCAACAATAATATGCCACTGCTTCCGAATCATATCGCACTGCTTCCCTGACATCCTCCGAATCGGCAACGGCGGCTTCCACCCAGTCAGCAGCGGCTCGGTGTAAATGATTCCCTTCGCCAACTCGCGGACCGACATCAAGGTCTTGCGATCGGATAAGTTCTTGTCCAGATCTCGAGCGAGCAGACGAGCCGCTGCCACAGATCTGGCGAGCAACGGTGCCCTAGATCTGGGTGAGCAACGCTCGCCCAGATCTGCGAGACTCGCTCGAGCAAGCGTCTCGTAGATCTGGCCAAGCGCTGGCTCGAGCGAGCCCTCACGCTCGAGCTTCGAGCAGCCATCGCCCAGATCTGCGAGGGGTGGCTCTCGCCGAAGCCCTCGTCAATCGATGAAGGAGGAGCAGTTAGCAGATTCACCTAGTGAAGGAGCAGCGGCTGTCGGCGCCGGAGAGGACGACGATGGAGAAGCCTGATGGTCTCGAGACAGAGGCGGCTAACGGCGTCGGAGAGGACGACAGTGGAGAAGCCGGATGGTCTCGAGACAGAGGCGGCTGTCGGTGCCGGAGAGTGGGAGGCGCCGAAGAAGACAGACGGTGGAGAAGATGCAGGAGGAGAGGCGGTGTTCGAACGGCTGAGCAAGAAATAGAAAAGAAACACGAGAGTAGATGTTTTTGTTTCTTTTTTATTTTTCAGAAACAAGAAATAACTTTTTTTTTTAATTTTTGTTTCTGTTTCAGATGTGTTTTGAGAAAAAAATAATTTTGAAATAAAAACGTAAATAAATGCGTTTAGTTCTTTTTTTTGTTTTAGGAAAAAAACAAAAAAATTGTTTAAAAACAGAAAAATGAAATGAAAACAAACGCAGTCTTAATCACTAGCTATATGAATACTGTCCATCATCGTTACTAACTCTTAATACTAGAAAAATAAGTATTTTATTTATTGACGACCAGCATTCTAATCCTATCTAATTAGTTATATTAATCCAATAGATCTTTTGGACATTTGATGCGTTTAATTTAATGAGGGGGAGTCTTTCTTTAAAGCTTTTGTAAGTAGTAAAAGAGGTTTTCAAAGGTTTAGTACGTTTAACGAAATGAATCTTTTGTCTGCAAATAAAAATTTAAGTCTGTTTTTCTTTTTCTTTTTTGCAATTCAAAGTAAAAAAAAAAAAGAACAAGAAATATCGTGAAATTCTCCAATTTAATTACAAATATGTCATTATATTGTGAATTTTAATACTGTAAATTGGACTACGAATAAAAGTTATAAGATAGAAAAAATTATTTTGACAAATAGTTAAATCCATTGTGTTTCATAATATATGTTAAGGGAAGTTAATTAGGGTATACACAATAGTACCTAATATTATCTTCATTCAATTTGAATATGCGTGTTTATGCAATAATCGACACTACTTGTTACGGATTAATGTTGAGTTGAACTCCATGCACAAACATGAAACTCGAAAAAGGAACTTAGGTAGGCGCAAAAGGTTAATACCTCTTTCCACTTCTTTAATCCATCCCGTGACAAGAAGGTTTTGCGTCTATTTTTTTTTTTCAAAAAGAACTTTTGTGCTATATGTATAGTGTGCAAACGATGTTTTTAATAATTTTATAAGTTTCTAAGTAACATTTTTGACTTGTATACGATTTTTTTCTTTATTGCAATTTTTTGTTGAGTTTCATAATAAAGTATCCGATATCTCTTAAAATTAACAAGTCAATAAACATTGACACATAAAATCATACACTAATTTTCTCGATTTTCAAAAATTTGAAAGATCATAAATTTTTTTACTATTTTTGAGATTTGGAAAAAAGAAAAAGAACACTATAAGTTGGAGATAAAACTAAAAATAAAGTTGCCCCCCACACACCTAAGAACTTCAGAGGTCTCAAAAAAGAATGAATAGGTTAAAGATGAGAAGAGGGCATTCTCTCTCCAATGTAAATCCATGTCGATTAGGAGGAAACAGGCAAGAGATCCACCATAGGGTGAGAGATCCGCGTTATCCTCCGTATTTTCTTTTACGTCGAGAAGATAAAGATAAACAGAGAATTATTGAGCCTCATGGTGAGAAAAGTAGACTATACGTCAAAGTGTGCTTGCAACCTCGATCACTGCCGAGTAAACTAGTGTAGTGGTCACATGTACCTGAAATGAGTGAAGGTTGATGAAATGCCAACATCTGAGCTGGTGAGCCTTATGGTATTGCAATTGAACTGCAGGCTAGCTTAGTTCCCCCGGCTCATTGCAGTGCCGTCAAGCATTAGAAAAAGCAGAGTCTCCTCTTTTGTCATGGAGACTCATCAAAACTCGCTTTCCTCACCGTTCGCTTTTGCCCGGACAAATACTGCACCAGCCCACATGCCTACTCTTCTTAGATCGTAGTGGTACCCTACTTCATCAATGATGGTCAAACGTCTCCTTACGTGAAAAGAATATATCAAAAAAGAATGACGTTCGAATCGTTAGTAATGATTCAGAAACGGTGCTGGGGTAATTGATTCATACTTTTTAAATGTTAGATATTGGTAAAAAAATGATAGAAATAATAAATTTAAGAATTCATGTAAGAAGAAATTAAATATTGAACAAAAAAATAATATTTTAATTCACGAACTTTCAAATTTCTCTAAGTTTGAAAAATAAGTTTACTAATCTCTCATGATTTTCATTTTGATGTCAAATAAATAAAAAAGGAAAATCAAATTACAATGTGACTTAAGGATTAAAACGAATATGAGTCTGATAATTATTATTATTTTTTTATTTTGGTCAGAGGAGAGATTTCTATTCAAGAACAACGGTTCCAATGTTTTTCTATTTTGAAAAGTTAATAAATATCTGCAACAACCTTAAGAATCTCTTTTGCGTGATGTTACTTTCGTAATCATTATTTTATTTTAGCTGTTAATTTTCTTCGTAATAATCTTGCCCATGGTTTTCTTTCTTTTTCGTGTAAAAGAGAAAACTCACTTAATGGAAGTGGAGCAAATCCCAAGTGACAATTTTCGTTAAGATTTTCTAAAGAAAAAAAAAAAGAAAGTAAAGGAGTTTAACGGTGGAGATGGCCCTGTTACTATTATTCAATTGTCAAAGAGTGAGAGGAGTATAAAAGAGACCGAGGAGCCAAAGAGTGTAATAGACATCAAAAATCATAATTCTATATTTCGAGAGAGCTTCATACATTATTCAATTGTCTTTTGAGCCCTTCATTTTTTTAATCCTTGAGAAGTGTTGAGAGAGTAATAAGTTTGTACTTAACCGTGAGAGATAGTGAGTTCTATCACTTGAGTATACTTAGCACCTACTTAAAGGAGAAATGCTTGAAAATAAGGAGCACTTACATTTATAATATCTCATTGATTATTTAGTGGAATCCAACCAATATATTATCAATTAGAAGAGTAGACGTAGGCTTACACCAAGTCAAACTATTATAATTTCTATATGCTCTATTTTTCTAGCCCTAATCATATTCATTGCTAGAACTACTTAATATTATCAAATTATGATCATATTCATAGTTTGTTTTTCACAATCACATCCACATCACTTTTGACAATTTTATTTCCACAAAAATTTTGTCAAATATTTTATAAATAATCTATGCATGCGCCTTTGGGTGATATTACTAGTTACTTCATATGATTTCAATCGTCCAGGCGGTGCGATCACACAAGGGGCTTGCACGCGATGTTTGTGGGTCCAACACTGCCGGCAATAGGAACTTCTGGCTGCCAAGCCCATGGGCGTTGTAGCTTGCCCCAGTCGCCTTGTCCACCAAGAGCCGACCCGCATAAGCTAGGTACGCCCCCAACTCGTAAATACCCGTGCACGCTGACACCGCCTCCAGTGGCGTGTTTATTGGGCCCTGGAAGTACCCGCTACGAAGGGGTTCGTGACGATACCGGCGAGGAGCATTGCCAGGTTGATCACCATGCGGTCGGCCAGTGCGCATTGGTATTTATGGGTTGGGTGCATACCTAGGCTATCCGGGTCAGCTCCTGGTGGACAAGGCGACTGGGGAGAGCTAAAATGCCCACGGGCTTGGTGGCCAGAAGTTCCTATTGACGGCGGTGTGGGACCTAGAGACCTACGCGTGCAAGCCCCACGTGAGATCGCACCACGTAGACAACGGAGATCATATAGTGATATCACCTAGTGGGGTGGGCCGTACATGGGCTGGTGGAATCCAAGCTCCCGACCCAGACAAAGGGGGACCTGGGCCGAGATGATCCACGCGAACTGCACTGCGTGCAGAACCCCTCCACGGCGACGTTCACCACCGAAAGGACAACGGTGATGGTGCCAGGGACGGCATTGAACTTGCCGGAGAGGGTGCAGACGTGGTGGTCCGTGAGGGACTTCTCGAGGGTGCATGCCTCATGGAGGGCTTGCCTTCCGACGACGATGAGGTTGATGCTGCCGCCCTTGCTCTTCACGGTGGTGCACCACCGGGAGGTGGCGGAGGGCAAAGGGGAGAAGGTGGAGCCGAGGGAGCGGATAAAGCCGAAGATGATGAAGCGCTGGGTGGGGCTGAAGCAACCGTACCAGACAAGGTCAACGGTGATGTTGCCCTTCGAAGAGCTCCGTTGTGATACTTGAGGACGAGGGGTTGTTGCTTAACCAGAGCGGCTGCGGCGGAGGAGATGGAGCACGAGAAGAGGAAGAAGAGAGAGAGAGCACGCGAGAGAGTGAGAAGCCGTTCGCGTGGCGTCGAAGCTTTGAGAGCGAGAGAAAGAGACGTGGGAAAAAATATGAAGCAAGAGGTTATTTATATTGTGAAGAGGAGGAGAGGGAAACAGATGCGAGAGAGTTTAGTATTTTAAAATATAAATATTAATCTTTTCTGACTTTGTCATTTTAGTGAGGATCAAATTCGATTTCTTTTCGCAATGCTAGCAGACTTGGAGAGAGTGCAAAGACGTTCATTAGTCGAGCTCCGGTTTAACGAAGAGTCCTTCTTTAGACAGAAGGCTAGAATAAGATGGTTAAAGGAAGGTGATCGGAATACGAAATTCTTTCACCATTATGTTAAAAAGAGACAATTGAGGAATAGGATCCTATCGGTGACGGATGCTTCAGGAGTCCAAATCAGCGAGCCTCGACTAGTTCAGAAACACTTTGTGGATTACTTCCACAACCTTCTTAAGCCTCGACTAGAGTGGGAGTCCCCTTCAGCAGATGACTTTAGAGAGGTTCTTCAGTCTCGTCTGAGTGATGACCAGATTATTGTCCTTGATAGGCCCGTTTCTGATCAGGAGGTGCGGGACACACTTTTCTCCCTCGCTCGGGGGAAGGCGCTTGGTCCGGATGGCTTCACGGTGGAGTTCTTCATGGAGAACTGGGATACGGTGGGTCATTTGGTTACGGAAGCGGTAAAGGACTTTTTATTTCAGGGAGGATGCTCAAAGAAATTAATAACACCATTTTGGTGATGGTCCCAAAAGTGCCCAATGCGACTACGGTTGATGATTACAGACCCATTGCTTGTTGCAATACGATTTACAAGGTCATCACTAAAGTACTGGCAAACAAGGTTGCAGGTGTGCTTCAAGACCTGGTAAGCATTTCCCAAAATGCTTTTGTCAAGGGACGCCGTATTAGGGACAATATCCTCTTGGCTCAGGAGCTATTTGCGAGGTTTCATGTGGAGCCTTACACTCCAAAATGTGCTATCAAGATTGACTTCAGGAAGGCCTACGACACTGTGGATTGGCAATTGCTCGAGAGTGTCCTTCTAGCCTTTCGTTTTCCTGACCGACTGCTTCATCTCATCATGATGTGTGTCAGGACTCCTCGATTTTCCGTCGCGCTGAATGGGGAGCTTCATGGTTTCTTTCCCAGTGGGAGAGGATTGCGCCAAGGGGATCCTTTATCTCCTCATTTATTTACGCTGGTTATGGAGGTGCTTTCTGGAATTCTTCGGAGATGCTCCAATCATTCTGACTTTAGATTCTGTTGGAGGTGCAAGGCCACTAGACTCTCGCACCTTTTCTTTGCAGATGATGTGTTCTTGTTCTGTGAAGGTCACTTGCCTTCTATTTTGCTTCTCAAAGAAGGCTTGCAACAGTTCTCTTCTTGGAGTGGCCTTATCCCAAATAAGAGGAAAAGTGAGGTTTTCCTTTATGGCGGTTCTTCGCTATTACGAGAACATATCCTACAGGATCTTGGCTTCCGGGAGGGATCCCTCCCAGTTCGCTATTTGGGTGTGCCAATCATCACGTCGAGATTGGGGAAGGCGGATTGCGCGGCTCTCATTAGGCGCATCACCACCAGGGTTGAATCTTGGACTCATCGGTTCCTTTCTGCTGCTGGACGTCTTCAATTGATAATGTCAGTCCTTCAGGCCATTCAAGCCTACTGGGCTAGTGTCTTTATTCTGCCTGCAAAAGTGATGGATAAAATTGAACGGATCCTGAGACAATTCCTATGGAAGGGACCCAAGCTGGGTAGAGGAGGTGCCAAGGTTTCCTGGGAGGATGTCTGCCTACCCAAGGTGGAAGGGGGTCTTGGTATCCAAAGTTTGCGTGAGTGCAATAAGGCGGCTATGCTCAAACACATCTGGATTTTATTTTCAGATGAGGAAGCCCTTTGGTGCAGATGGATCCACTCTACCTTCTTAAAAAGAGAGAATTTTTGGGTGGCAAAGAAGCCGACCGTTTGTTCTTGGGCTTGGAAAAAACTCCTTGCCTAAGGACGGTAACTTCGGCTCCACTTCCACTGGAGAATAGGTGACGGACACTCCACGTCGCTCTGGTTTGATAATTGGCACCCTAGGGGTCCTTTAAATCTCTTCTTCTCAGACTTTCTCATCTATAGATCTAGCTTATCTAGGCAGGCTAAGGTGGAGGATCTCTTCACTGATAACGGTCAGGCTATTAGATTGGTGATCGAAGCTTGGGATTCGTCACTCCCCTCTTTGACGAACACTCGGGATCATTTTTGCTGGTCGGAGGCGTCGTCAGGTAAATTTTCGATGGCCTCGGCTTGGGAGCTTATTAGGCGGAAAAAGAATCGAGTCGGGTGGGATGGATTCATCTGGAACAATGCTATCCTTCCTCGTTACCAATTCAACCTGTGGCTTATTACTAAGCGAAGGCTACCAACCCAGTCCCTTCTCATGTCCTATGGCAGGATTGAAGTTGCCTTCTGTCCATTTTGTAATGAGGTGCCAGACTCGGTTAATCATTTATTTTTTGGATGCCATGTTACCTCGAGCGTTGCCTCGTTTTGGGCAACTCGGTGTGGTCTTCCCTGGAGAAACAAGACTTGGGAGGACAACCTTACTTGGGCTTCTACCTTGCTTTCGAGTAAGGACTTTCATAGTTGTATTGGCCGGTTCTCTTTTGGCGCTCCATGCCACATTGTGTGGAAGAATAGGAATGATATGCTCTTCAGGGGGGTGCAGAGCTCTACATCCGGCATGAAGAAGCATCTTATGAAGGTAGTCCAAGACAAGGCTTGTACCTTCAAGAATGTGGAGGATTCCCCAAAGAATAAGAGTTTGCAACGTTCCTGGGAGTTAGACCCTTCTATTTTTGTCTAGGGTTGGTGCCGTGGGCGTTGCGTCTAGGCGTTGTTGCTTTATTCCGCCTGTTTTTGTACGGCTTCCTTCCACTCTTTTGAGCCTGTTCTTTAGAGTGTAAGTCTTTGAAGCTGGTCCTTTGTACTTTTTGACCTCCCCTTATATTATTATTTCTTACATTTTCACCAAAAAAAAAAAAAAAATTCGATTTCTTTCTTCTGGCCATACTCAATTTTATTTTTAATACTTATATTTATATTGAATATCTAAAGTTAAAAGGCCAGTTCAGGTATGAGTTTGTTTGTGTTTGATTGTGCAATAAAATCGAATATCGTGTCTAATTCACTATACATGGAATGTATAAAAGTTGGTTATTTTTTGTGCCATTGGAAAAAACAATTCCTACTTGAACTCGAATTTATCACTCATGTGCAATTTTTGTCATTGGATTTTACATGATTCACATAATCATATTAATTTTGATGATTTGGATAAATAAATATTCATGGGTTATTATATATCTAAATAATATGAATTACTAAAAATGCATTATAAAAAATAAAATGAATTTGAAGCGTAAAAAATTATAGACCTCATACTCGTCTGTTAGATCACCTTTTAAGGGCCAAAAAATAAAAAATAAAATGACTTCTATATCTCTAGATAAAACTAACTTTATTTTTTAAGTAACCCAAAAAATAAAGCATGAATTCTTCCTCTTACACAAAATTGGCCGTTATTATATTATTTGTCAAGTGATTCTTGGTCATAGCCGACATGACTAACAATGATGACGTGGTACTTATTATTATTAAAAAAGCAAAAAGGTGAACAATAATTTTAATATCAAGGGAAAGTCACTTTTTAAAATAAAAGAGTATACTCAATATGTCTCAATTCTCGGTGCAGCTAGCCCTCTTGGCACAACTAGCCCCTCTCCCTCCACCTTTTAACAATGGTCTGTACCTTTTCAAAAAAGATTTTTGTCACTGACTCAGAGGGCTAGCTGTGACGAGACTAGCCCTCTCGGCACAGCTAGCCTCTCTCCCTCCACCTTTTAACAATAGTCTGTACCTTTTCAAAAAAGCTTTTTGTCACTGACTCGGAGGGCTAGCTATGCCGAGAATGGAGACAAATTGAGTATACTCTTTTATTTTAAAATGTGACTTTCCCTTGATATTAAAATTATTGTTTACCTTTTTGCTTTTTTAATAATAATAAGTACCATGATTATGATTAAAAATCACCTGACAAATAATATAACAACGGCCAATTTTGTGTAAGAGGAAGAATTCATGCTTTTTTTGGGTTATTTACAAAATAAAGCTAGTTTTATTTAGAGATATAGAAGTTTTTTTTATTTTTTTTATTTTTTGGCCCTTAAAAGGTGATCTAACAGACATGAGGTCTATAATTTGTTACGCTTCAAATTCATTTTATCTTCTATAATGAATTTTTAATAATTTCACATATTGTGTATAGATTATTTAGATATATAACAACCCATCAATATTTATTTATCCAAATTATCAAAATTAATATTGATTATGTGTATTTATCCATATTTTCTCATTTTCCGGGTTTACCACGGCCGCTTCGCTATTTGCCCGACCAGCCGGTCACCGCTCTTACGGAGGGTGTGGTCTCTGCCCCTCTTAGTTGGTCACAATGGTGGGCTTCCCTCCCTCCATCGCCGCCACCCCGAGTTCGTCGTCCCCAAATCGATGCCCACCACTTTCTCGCTCACCACTCTCACCGGGCCCACGCTGCTCCTCCTCCTCCGAGTCGGACCTTTGGCGGTCAACTTCAAGAACGAGACCTTTCTTGAATCCGGAGACTCTCCGAAAAGCAAGGAACTTGATCGGCGATTTGCTCTCTTGGGGTTCTTGAAGACGACCCAGTTCGAGCTAGACCCAGGCCGTTGATTTGAGCCGCGCAGGACGCCATCTCTGCGATTGAATACGCCAACCCGAAAGGCCAAAACCTCGAGAGAACAGCCAAAAATAAGTTCTCTCCTCTCTTCTCTCCTTTGAATTTTCAGTGAACAAACGGGTAGCAATTCAATAAGACAATTTCCTTTTTTGGCGAGGGTTGAATTTGCAGAGTCGAGTTTGGCGTGAGCAGCGAGGAGGACGAAGAGTGTAATATAGAAAAGTGTCGAAACATGGGAGAATTCGAGAACGATCTGGGTCTGCCATGACTGTTGGAAAGGTCGAGGAGCTTCTGAAATTTGGCTTCTCTCTCTCCAAATTTTCGTCAATTAATCGGTGCTGCTTAGAATTTGCTTATGTTTTCCAAAATGCAAATGACCAAAATGCCATTCGACCAAAATACACAAAATGATGAGCAATGCCAAGTATACTCTAACATTTTCTTCTTCATTTTTTGGCTTAGCAAAAAAAAAAAAACGCTAATCATATTTTGTAAATATTCGATTTAAAAATGAATTGTCCAAAGCTTTTTAGTACTCAAAAAGTAAACCCCAGACATATGGTAATTTTCGAGCGCCAAACTCACCAGCTTATTATTCAAGTAGATGCCCCAAAACTTTAAGAAAATCATCACAATTCATCTTTGTTACTACTTACAGACACGAGTGTAAAGATCCAATTATTTGAAGATTATAAAACATATTGTTCATAAAGGAAATTCTATAAGTCCTACGAATAGATAAAGTCCAAGCTTTTGACTCGTGTCCGACTTAATAAGCAATTTGTATGCAATTGGTATAGTTTCAACGAATGATTTATGCCGAAAATACCGTGACGTTTCATCTATCTACAAGGTGTTGAGAGTCACAACTATTGGGTATAATTACATCTTATTGTAAATTTGACAATACAACAATCTTCCCAAAATTGACGTCAACGCGATTGAGCGAATGGTCAAATGTTTTATTTTTATTTTTTTGCTCAAATAAAATTTGATTATATCTAAAAGTACTCAAACACCAAAGCCCGCAACGGGACATCAAAACAAAGAAGATTCCAAAGGGCTTGAGGATGATGGACTACCCAATTAGAAGGTAGAGTTTTTAATGAAATTACCTGTCTTATTTGCTCCTGATTGTTGTATCAGACTGAGAAAGCAGAATGGGAATAAAGGAAGTTTTCCATTGATATTAAATTACAAAAAATATGTTCAGAGGTTAGATTTCAATATGCATTATCTTACTATTTTTATTGTTCGCTTGGCTGCAAGCTTATTTCTCGTGTTTCTTTCCAGGGCCGGAGCAGCCACTAGATTGCAAGAAGTTGGAGAAGCTCCATTCTAGAGACATCTTGACAACCAGTGAACCAACAGTTAGGATCTCTATCATGCTATAGCATTCTGTCTTTCTTTATTCAGCGAGGCCTCGCAGCTCAGTCAGTGCTCCAGGATCAACGGTTGAGGAAGGGGATACTCTGGGATTGGCAGCAATTTTGTGAGCTATGCCTTTCTGTCAAGGAAAATTCTTTTCTACAGATATGAAGTTGCGAGAAGCATCCACATCGTACCGGAAGCTGGCGCGTGGAGGCCTTTTCAATCTCTCCCACCAAAATTCTTTGGCTTTGCCTATCTTGGTCCATCTCTTCAGGTTTTGCATAATGCGAGTTTGTACAAAATCCCTTGTCTTGACCTCATAGATGTCCCTGAGGAATGTATTATTTGCTCTTGGATCGAGATGAATCGGCTGTTAAATTCTGGAGTTCATAGAAGTTTTTCAGTCTCGAGCTTACATGGCAAGCTATAGCTCGAGGCTTTTGTCCAGTACTTAAGAACAGTCCTGACACTCAGAAATATGATAAAGAACAGAATTCAGTAGCCTTGGAGGTCCCAGAGACTACGACTTCTGCCAGGAACAAGCTAAAATCTGAAATTTCTCTGGATTGGTATTCATTGAAGAAGAAAGGAATTGATGGGGTAATATATTGTTGATTGCTTTGGCATCACATGCCACTTCTGTTTATTCGTAACTATGCTGTTTCTTAAGTCGTGAGGCACCTTATAGTTTTCCTTTATATTAACACTAAACCCGTGTTGAATCATAACAGTGACCATAGGCAAAATTTTGTCTACAGGATAAAATTTTATCCTCTTTCGTGTCAATTGGATGTCTTGAGGATTCGTATCATTTCGATGCTGAGGACTTTTTGAGGACCATCTATTGTTCTCTGACCGGTGGTTTTTGTAACATTTTGTCTTGCAGTATTACTATGAAGGCGTTATTTGTGATCTTAGACGCGACTTGTTATGTTGTGATTGCTGTCCCCAGACCTTTCATATTGAGTGCCTTGATCCTCCTAGTTCATAGCTATTCGAGGGGTCTTGCCTTGAGTTAGATGCGTTAATTGCTGTCATTTGTCTTTATCGTACTTGATTGAGATAATTTAGTAGTCTCATTTTATGGTTTTCCATTTCCAGCGGATTCCACCGGGGAAATGGCAATGTCCTAAGTGCCGCTCGAAAAATGATTCAGTTGAGCCAATAAGCCATCTCGATTCCAGTTTGAAGCGAGCTCGGACGAAAATTTGTGGGTCAAGATCGAAGACATTGTCTACCACGGAAAAAGTATCTCGAATGCTTGGTGGCTCCCATTTTCCAAGCGAGAGGTCTTTGAGTGGAGGGAATTCTGTTGTAACACCTGAAGTTCAGCAATTGGAAGGTAATCCAGATCTGTCCCCAGGAGAGGACCCATGCACCATCAAGCCTGGTTGCCCATCCCTGGTGGTTCTACGGATGGAACCTCTTCCTCTCAGAAAAATGATGATGAACAGAAGGTAGATGTACCTCCAACAAAAGCACCTTCAACCAGATGGTTAGCTTCTCCTTCTCTGCCCGCTTCATCTCATTCTCAACTGGTGAGTTCAGAACAATATGATGAAGCATCAGAGAAAAATTCTCAATGTTCTGATGGATTCAATAGTCCAGATGGTCAGGCTGCTCTCGGAATTGGTGCTAGTAAAGAGAGAGCTAAGAAAGAGAGCTTGTGCAGAAAAATGACATTCAGAAGAAACGCATGACTGACAATGGAAAGCAAATTATTGCTACTTCTAAGAGCAGGAATGATGATGGCAAGCAAATTATTGCTAGACATGGATTGAAGAAGAAAGCTGCAAAACCTGAAATAAGTAATTCACAATTAAGAAAGAGAACAATTGTAAACAAGGGGTCACGGTCTGCCATGGAAGAAAATGGAGCAAAAGAAGGTTCGAATGGTCCAAATAAACAAAAGGTAGATACTTTTACATTGGCCTTTTCACTACTGATATATTACGCATAGACATATATAAGATACTTCCTGGCATTCAGTTACATTTAGCAAATCTATGGACGTACAAATTTTTTTATTTTTTTATTTTATGTTTTTTGCTTTTCTTCCTAAGATATGAACCTCTACAATATATTGAGTGGACGCAGTTTGGTGTTTGGTCCTCTTGCATGGCGTGTTTGTTTTCTAGAGATATCTAGAATCCCTGGATATCTTTTGGTTGCTACTTCTAAGTTGATGGCTTCCACGTGCAAAGGCACAGGGAAAGTCCTTTTTATTGAGGCCTGATGATATATTTAAAATTGATTTTGTGGTGCAGAAGCTTTCTGGAGAGTTGAAAAGCCCACCAGTAAAGCCAAAGAAAAGAGACCGTCATGTGAATGATACACCAGTGTGCATAAGCGGCACCGCCGGAGTGAATTTCAGCAGGTAAATCTACTTATGACCAACTTTTTTGTTTGATTCCGGTGATCGATCTTAGAATCCATCTTTAATTCATTTGACCCTTTTCTGCTTTTCAGGTTGATCGGGTTTTGGGCTGTCATGTTAGAGGTAATGATGCAAGTTCATTGTTTTATGTTTATGTATGTATTGTAGACATCCTTGATTATGTTGGTTTACTTGTTCCAGAGAAGCAGGACAGACATCGACATAGTACTTCCGGCGAAATCGACTTAGATGCAGGAGACAGGGCTGGACTTGCTGATGACAGACAAGTTGATATAAGCATTGACAGTGATATCAAACTGCACCATCTGAATGTTTTCCGGTGGTTATTCTCTCATCTGCTGGAATTTTAATGGTAAAGCTGGAGGAAGAGTCGAAAACTGTAAAACTTGGTTGACAGCATTTCATCTTTCTTCTATTGAGGTTGAAAGACGTTGTGATTTGAGCAGGTTCGTCAATGTAGACCTGTTGTGTATAAAGATTACTTACCAGGTTTAGTCCAAATGCTTTACTGTTGTTCCTTTTCAAGTGCTGAACGTATTCTCCTCTGTTTTTATCCTCTAATTTTGCAGGAGGAGCCTCATATCCGTTGCAGCAGCTGCTCTCTGATGAGAAGAAGTCTCCCCAAGGTTTTAGTTTCTCCAATCCTATTCAATTTGAACAACCAAAGACATATTGGTGCATATGTAAATGGCATTTGAAACAGCGCATGCATATACTAAGTTTCCTCTGTGTTTACAGAGAAATCAGATTCTGTGAGCGTATTGCAGGTGCCACAGATGAAAGCCATTCGAACAAAATCCATAAAGTCCACTGATGCTGTAATCTTTATTTTGGTTATTATCCTTTATTGGTGCATGTAGCAAAACGACTTGCGTAAATCACAACCACCGACGTTTCTGCAAACAAATTAAAAAAAAAAAATGAAATCTCTCTGTGCAATTTGATAGTTTCCCTAACTGGCAATACAAGGAAACAAGAAACAAGTAGAGGCTTTACCAAGTTTGGCTCTGAAACTGTGAAAGGTAGGAGCTGAGTCAAGGGTCTATATAGGTAGGCATATGCTTAGGTCAACAAGTGGCACATACTACTCACAGTATGTTCTGAAAATGTTGAAACATAAATGAGGGTAGCTAGTTAATCTTAGAGAAAGGAATTTTATAATAATTCCAGAAGATCTCGGAATCAATCACACAATCACCGAATGAATGGAGACAGTCTGTGAATTTGAATGTGGCCCTTTGGAGAGCATCAAGCAATTGCAATGGAGAGATTTAAAGAATGCTAACAACCAGAAGAACCACGCATCAAGGTCATGCGAAACTGCCTTGCACTCATATATCGATGTGACTTGGAGAGCATAAGAGGGACTAGCCAGAACTCAAGACCCAATACAATATCCAGGTAATCTATGAATATATGAAAAGAGATGCATGAAAGCCCAATGTCAAACCGACCAAAACAATACCTACATCATTTTAATATAGTAATCGAGACAAGTGCAATGGATATTAATGAATAACAAATCACGAAATGGTAAAACATACAACAGTGAGATGAAAAGAATAGTTTTAGAATTATCAATGCCACTACCAGGTATGTTTAACATTACTTTTTTTTCGAACAAGTACTTCATTAGAACTGCACACAGGAAATCTACTAGCGTATTCCATAAAGTCTGAGCTGCCTGACGGTCATCTGGTATTGATCAGCTTCTTGACAGCTCCTCCAAGATCCCATCCGCACCAAAGTTGAGGTTTGTTGGGTTGAACAGCAGGTGAAAGGAGAGAGCCACGTGTCCTGATTGATGAAGGTTTTCTGTTCTTGCTTCTCCTTCAATCAAGACCTCACTGTCCGTGTCGAGTTCACAACTAAATGCAGCAGCACAAAAGCAAAATTCAAAGAATGTGTCATTACCTTCAGATCACCATATGAATTGAAAGTCTCGAGAATGAAGAAATAACACCACGCAAGAAAAAGAAAATATCTTTCTGGATTCCTCACTCTGGTGAATATTAGTTGTCATCACGACTTTGTTGAGTACCTATTAAGTTGGGTATTAGGTACGTACTGGATATTTTATTGCCCCTGGCAGAGACACCCGGCACAGGTAAGAGTCTTGGGACTCCGCAAGGTCCACTTTCGCAGATCCTATCGGCCCTATAAATAGTTAGGAGAATGATCGCTTTCAAAATGAGCAGAAGTGAGAATTTAAGACAATCAAATCTATAACATGCAACGTACGTCATTAATGTTCATGCAATATATCTGCTGCCAATGACATGCTTGATTTGTAATGTTTCAAAAGCTAACAAATAAAGAACTAGCCAGGAAATCAAATTAACGTATCACATAACTGTCAGTGTGCTATACGCAATCTATACAACTTAACCGAAGGAAAACCAATTTTTGGCTGCAAAAGAGAAATGATCCAACCAAACTATGCATGAGCGTAAAGTGTTATTGCAATAACCTCTGGTCTGAGGAGAGAGATACTCGGGTTGTCCATAAATATGATGTTATTGCCATGAATTTCTCTCTGAAACGTCAGATGGGGTGCAGGTTGGTAGGAAAGATAGGCTCAGTATGGAAGATTGGCTGGCCTTCCTCGGTGCAAGTGCATTACTTGCACCACCATCATCTGGGACCCGGCTAGCTGACTGGGACAATATTGTAGCAACTTCTCAGCAGTTCTTTGCTATGCAGACTCGTGGGAGGCCTCTCTGCTTTGAGGTATTGCTTTAGAGCGCGTCCAGCAGGTGTATACTCCCGTTCTGGCTCTTGCTCTGGCACCCGTTCCTCTTCGTCACCACTCTGCTTTATGTTTCAGAGGTAAACCAACAAATAATGAAATTTTGACGCTATATAAGTGCAAGTCAATGCATGAAAACCTCAGCACCATTGAGATCAGGAACAAATTTTATTTTATTGCCCATAAATTTTCTAATGGATCAAATAGCTTAATATACTCAGTGAAAAACTCAAAATACAGACCAGCATCCTACCTTCAAGGATGTCAGCAATTCAAGCTAAAAGCAACATTAGGACAAGATGAAGAGGAAAAATATATCTTTCGACAGAATTTGAAAGCAAACTCGTGCATGCACAAAAGTCAAGGAGGAAAATAAGCAGTGTGTTCAATGCATGAGTCCTCCTTACAAGTGTTTGCAACTGAACTTTCCTTCATTAGTGGAATACTAACAGATTAAAAAAGGAAAGACGTTTGCAACTTCATAATCCAAATTTCAACTCCCAGGACCACAATAAATAAAGAACAATGACAAAGGGATTTATTTAGTGGCCCTTTCCATCAAAGGAGCACGGTTAAAAGTGGATCCATGAAGTTGCTCTTCAGCACAACAGAGAGTTTCTTCAGCATATCAAAGAAATGATCACCATCATAATCCCTTGGTCAATATTTAACACCATCAGGTGTACTCTTATTCTAAAGTTTCCAGCCCTAACAGCATAAGAGAAGGCAATTCAGATAAAATACCATGTTGGCCATTTCACTTGGATGTGCTGCCTATGCTTCTCTGTAAGAAACAGCTTTTCTGACACGCTTTCCCAACCAAGAGCCGCTTCCTCCTCACTTTGATACTTCTCCCATCTACAAAACACAAGTGATCATAAAAAGCATTAAGAGCAAGAATCTTGAAAGATGGAGGCCCATATTTTCTCCTTACTTATAGTTACAGAACAGTCATTCCGATAAAGGATTTATTCCTCCTACCAAAGAAAAGGAGGAAGAATCTGGAAATGCAGCAGGGTTGTTCTTCACTTGGAAAAGAAACGAGTTATTTTCGCTGCACAGGACTACAAAAGGCAAGAACCATCCTTTGATCAGTATCAGAAGAGAAGCCACTTAGACAGCTACGGAAAACTAGTGATAATGCTTATGTTGTAACTTCTTCTTCTTTTGTTTGTGTGTGTGTGCGTGTGTGTTTTGTCATTTTCTTTTTTTTCATGCCCGTCGGGCGGTGGGGGGGAGGGATGATAGGGACTGCGCATCGGGTATATGGCTTTTGGTCACTAAAAGTTATCACATGCTTCATTTCAGAAGTAAAATTATCCAGGAATCCAAACATCTATGATTTAAGGTGCAGCATTCAGTATTATTAAATTCTCAAAATGAGCCATAGTCATTTTCAAGTTAGAAGTAATGTCTTCCGCCAACTTCATTTTTGTAAAGTCAAAGCTAAAGCCAAAAACTCAAACCCACGGCTAAAACCGGAAAGGCAAGCTGAAACTCACAGCCAACCCAAACAGACCTTGACATTTATGTTTGTGATTATCTGACGAAGTAGTACAATGATAAGTTACTTGCCAAAGGATTTACAATGTAGGAAGCACAAACAATGTGGGCATGCTAAGTTAATCTAGAGTCCCTACATCAATGTTTCTGTGGATCTTCTTCTGACACAACATACAAGTTAGCAATGTCTTGGACAAGGAAACAGAATTAATTCCCAGACTTACATTGGACTGTATCCTTAAAGAGAATTATATTTGCTGCCAGATTTAATACTGCAAGCAGGCAAAGGAATCACAATCTAGGACAAAACAGTGTGGATATGCTATCAGTCCCAAGATGAACGTGTCTATGGTTCTTTTTCAGACAACCTACAATAATGGATATCCTGGACAAGGAAACAGAATCATCTTCCCGACTTGCATTGCTGATTTACTCTGCATCCTGAACAAGGATTCGAATTTGCTAGGGGAATTTGATACTACAAACAGGCAACGAGAGAAGTGCACAAATCAAAGTGCATCGTACTTTGTTTCACTGTAGCAAACAGGCAATGCCTCTGCAACAAACTGTGGCCTAAGAGCTGAACCCCCCAATTCCGACTGAAAGTTGTATACTGCCACTTTTTATTGAAAGTTATTGAAGGGGGCAGTGCTTCAATTCCTGGTTTACTGCGGATTCTTGTACGGACCTCTACTTTCTAGTGTATTTGCTCATATATAATTGGAATGTTACCCATGAGTTTGCTTTATAAACTGCAAGGTTCCCACGGGAGCAGTTTCCAAACTTTTCTTCCTCCATTAATTCTTGTCAATATTTCTTTTTATAGAATGGTACGGTTCAGGTTCTTCCCAAAAGCTAAAGTTAGTAGCTAGGATAAAACGGTTAAATTTTCATTGAATTGTGTCTAGAGCTCGTTATGTGCATGACAAATGTCTGTCCGAGTGTGACAGAAGATGAAAGCTGCATAAACCAAATGAAAGAACAGAGAGCAGCAACTCAGCAAAACGATATCATCACGAGAAGAAAACACATCCCGCCGGTGTTCCGCGTTCATAAAAAGAACTCCTCAACAAAATTATTCAAGTAAACCAGACATCTAAAGACAAGTTTCATGTTGAGAAAAATTAATTTGGGAAAATAATCATCACCCATTACAATGGGAAGATAGGGGTATGTCAAAGGTTTCTCATGATGTGTATGTGTCCTCGTCTCTACAGGACCTCACACGCAGCACAATCCATAATCAATCACGAACATAATCTCTTTCAAGAAGTAATAGCCTAACGGACATTTATTTTTACCCAACACCCCTATCTTATAATTACTCTTGCAGCTCGTTTGAGCCACTTGCGTCCCAGGCGTTCGCCGCGGCGTGGACCTTCTCAAGGCTATGTCCCCGGCCACCTGCTTCCAGGAAAAATGCTCCGAAAAATTGGATGATCTCCTCCGGTGTCAAGCTCGAGTCTCCGGCATTATTTTGTAGAAGAGAAACCATGAGATGCAAGGATGCCGCCGCGAAGAAGAAGGTAGCCTTGCCGTGGATGATCGCCTCGTCCAAAGTGGTAAGAATGCCCATGATATAATTCCACTCATCGGTTGGTTTTGCGATGAGGCGTTACGCATCCCTTTGGCTCGTAACTCCGAGCGGGAATAGCTGGAGTTGTAGATTGAAGTGATTGGTCCCATTCCTATCGAGTAGCTAGCCACATAGATGAACAAAGATGTGATGCACCGGTGTTTGGTGCGGGTCTTGATCGATGTAATTTAATATCGTTCCAAGGGAGACTAGGGACCCGATCATCAATCCCCGGGCTACACGGCGGCATCCGCCGTCGTCCAACCCCGTTAACAATGAAGCTGGCAACTGGGATGAATATTGTCTTTACAAATTCGAGTGTGATGGTCGTTAAGAGCTGGTCATCCAAGAACTTGACACCAATGATATCAAAAATACAAGGGCTGTAAAGAAAGATTTATCAAAGCCGCAGGCTTTGCCGAGCCACTTGCATCAAAATGGCGTAAAACAAGCATGTAGCGAGACGGATCGAGTTGGGTAAAAGAGATTCCACCACATGCCTAGGGTTGGCGCAACGTTGCCGGTGGCCACCTCGATTTTAGCAAGCAAACGAGCAGCCTCACTCCTCGAGTTTGAGATCCTAAATGAGGATGCTTGCCGCATCACTCAAAGCGTCCTCGCATGAGCCATAGGGGTTCAGCATATGGAACCCGCGATTCGATAAGGATCACGTTGCTCCCCACAGTACATGATAAACCACCCGCTAAATGGGAGCCGAGGAAGAAATAGTTGGCGACATAGCCAATAATTGTGCCAACGATGAACACCTAAACCACCAAAAACACGTTCAAATGAATATATGCAATCACCTTTCTAATTCTAATATTTCCAGTAAAGTAAATTATGAAAAAGATAAAAATCAATGACACACCAAAAAACGGAAAAGATACTATAAATTAGGGAAAAAAATGTGAGTACCTCAGGAAAGGAGGTGAACAAACCACGAAAGACGGCGGGAGTGATCTCCGCCAGGTAGATGGGGGTGACCATAAGGGCGAAGCCAGTCCCGAATTGAGCGATGAAGCGGCCAAACTGGACGGAGGCATTGCTGGAATCGATGCTCATGACATAGGGCCCAATAATGAAGAAGTACCCCACAAAACCAATCACACGGCGGCCATACCAGTCGATGTCAACGCCGCCATCGCCGATCAAAAAGCAAAAATAAGTAGAAATACCACATCACGGTCTCATCACGCTCGTCGGTTGTCGTCTGCTCCTTCATTATGGACGTGATTGTCTCGCTCATTGCGCCAATTTCTAGCAAAACATAGACTTGTCACTTTCATCGATAATAAAGCTAGACAAAAAGAAAAGGGCAATAGTTTAACTTTTTTGGGTTTGCAACGAAAGGCTAATTCACCGTAACCACGGGGTGACACGGGACTAACCAAAACCAAGTATCGAGACGTGATGAAGGCCAGAAGGCGCATTTTATAAGGTATTTATTCAGGCGCGGCATCGGATTGTCCTCAATCTGCTCCACTTGGAGGGCGTTGTGGACGTAGGATCGGCAATGGCTACCTCCGTCGACACTAAAATTAGTAGATGTGCCTCCGGCAAACAATTGGCCCTTATTTTAGTCAATTAGTGGCGGATATAATATCTAAAAACATAATGCTGCTGAAAATTTAGTCATTAATGTTATAGCAAGCTTATTCGATTAATGTCAAAATAATGAATACGTAATATTGGATGCATATAATTACCTCTCGGTGATCTCTTAGGACACTTGAGCTTTGATCCGCGACGAGTTAGATTTATGAGTACATATACTTTTTAAAAAATATATATTTGCATACAGCATTGTTTTGGTTGCTAAATTACCGATATTCGACAATAGGATCACAGACATTAATTAATGAGGAAAGTATATTAGTTTACTACCACAAATTTGGTCCGGCAAAGAATATTGTAGCACATCTTAAATTTGCAAAGTAGATTGACTAGGGGCAGGAAGTTTTTAGCCCAACGCACCAATTTATAAGATACTCGCATCTCTTCGACTAACTCAAAAATCTACCTACCCCTCCTTTAATTGAGAAAAAGAACAAAGAAACTATGTATCAAATAAACCATATGTGCTACTTGTCCTCACAACACCAAACCATGCGTGCTACTTGTCTAGCCACTTGATTGATAAAGTATGCGTATCAAACAATTACATCGTTGTATAGGTTTTTTTAACAAAAACTAGCCTTAACCTATCTGAAAAAGGAAAAATAATGCAATCGTCAATCTATCGAACATGATCAAAACAAGGCTCGAAATAATAATTGACAAAGGTCTTACCATGAGGCGGAAATAAAAGTTGAATAATATTCCAGACCACACCGCTTCACTCCTCTTGTGTGATTGTTGGAAGTCGAAGCAGTGATGACAGAGTGTGGAGCGATGGTCAGTGCATAGAACACCCCATTTATAACTTCCCCCTTACAATCTTTCCTCTCTGAAGTAAGGCCCGTGCAGGTGAGTATTTTGGATAACTCTTCGTAACATAATGATTGGGTAGATTTTATCTAATTTTAAATTCCATTTACAATCCATCTCTGAAGCAAGGCCCCGGGATAACTCTTCGTAACGAGAATGATTGGGATTAGATTTTATCTAATTTTAAATACCATATTCCAATTATTTTAAGTTAAACACTTTCTCTTTGTTCATCAAAGCTTTCTACTCTCTCTAAGGGGAAAAGATTCAACTTTTTTAGATCGTAGAAAAATCTCGCCTTATCGATCATAAGGTCTATCTCCACCGGGTTTATCGAGAAGAAGAAACCTGCTTTGATCGTATTTATGATACGAAAATCTAAATGATATTATTAAAAGAGTATTTATAGTTAAACACTCATTGGTCGGGCATATAGCGAAGCAGTGGTGAGCTCGGAAAACGAGAAAATATGGATAAATACATATAATCAATATTAATTTTGGTGATTTGGATAAATAAATATTGAGGGTTGTTATATATCTAAATAATCTATACACAGTATGAAATTACTAAAAATGCATTATAGAAGATAAAATGAATTTGAAGAGTAAAAAATTATAGACCTCATGCTCGTCTGTTAGATCACCTTTTAAGGGCCAAAAAAATAAAAAAATAAAATAACTTATGTATCTCTGGATAAATTAGCTTTATTTTCTAAGTGACCCTAAAAAAGAAGGAAAAAAGAAGAAGCATGAATTGTTCCTCTTACACAAAATTGGCCGTTATTATATAGGGTGATTCTTGGTTATAACCAACACGACTAACAATGACGACCTGGTACTTATTATTATTAAAAAAGCGAAAAGGGAACAATAATGTTAATATTAAGGGAAAGTTACTTTTGAAAATAAAAGAGTATACTGAATTTGTCTCCATTCTCGGCGCAGCTAACCCCTACCCCTCCACCTTTCAACAATGATCTGTACCTTGGCTCCACCGCTTTTGTTTTTAAGCCAAATTTTTTACTTCTCCTTTCTCTCGCGTCCTTCTCCCGCCCTTCGCATTCGAAGTGCCCTTTCTCTTCTGTCTTCTCCCGCACGAAGTGTCTCTCTCTCTCACAAAATCGCTCGATCGCATCCGGCACGACGCCTCGGCTGTCCTCGAGACACTCCCTCAGGCTGCACAAAGAGGCGCCATTTTGAAAAATTTCAGTCGGAGCCGAGGAGCAACTGGTGGAAGTGGGAGGTGAGCGGCTTCGAGCCGCGGAAGTCGTCGTCGACCTCCGCCTCCGCCTCCTTCGACGCCGACGACCAACACCGGCCGAGCGCCCCCCTCGTCCGGCGGTACTCGATCTCCGCCGCCGCCGCCCTCGCAGCTCCCGCTGGCCTCCAAGGTCCAGCGGCTCGCGGACGATGTCCAGGTTTTTCCGAAACGCTCCCATCGTCTCGCGCTCTGTTTTGGCTCCCGATTGAGTTGGGGGATTTGCCTGTTTCGAATTTTTGCTTCTTAGCTTCGGTCGATTCCTTCTCTGTTGCCGATCTCTGAGAAGAGCGATTTCCGGATGCAGCTTGCGAGGCAGGATTACATGGAGCTGAGACAAGAGGCGAGCGAACTGCAGGAGTATTCCAACGCGAAGCTCGATCGAGTCACGCGCTACCTCGGCGTTCTCGCCGACAAGACGCGGAAACTAGGTGAGGCGGTGCGGCGTCTGTTGTGCCTCGACGCTGAGGTGCACACTCGTTAATTAACTGTTTGGTTTAGAAGTTGAGCTATTTGTTAGTTAGTTGCTGCGGGACTATAGTTCAATTGGTTACTCTCTAATGGAAGCACAGAAATTGATCAAGATAGGGAATTCCTCTGTTCTTTGTGTGCTCTGCTCTTACTATAATAATTTGTTTCAACAGCTCTTCTCTTCAATTTCCAGTCCTCCTTTTTGAGGCTGTACGAAGTTTTTGGTCAGAAATTTATGGGTATTTTCCTTTCCTGTGACGATTTGAAGATGCTTTTAATTTCAGGGAACATAAAGGTATTCTGTCGTTCGAGACCATTATTTGAAGATGAAGGTCCCTCTGCTGTAGAATTCCCTGATGATCCTTACTATCCGTGTCGACACCGGTGATGAGACCAGTACCAATCCTAAGAAAGATTATGAATTCGATAGGGTGTATGGACCTCATGTTGGACAGGGTGAGCCTGAAAATGATTAATTTTGTTACATAACAGACAGCATTTTGAATTTTTTTTTTTTTTTTGGTATATACTGGTTACATGGCTGATTTGCGTGGAGGTTTGTTATCTTACAGTAGGACTGGTGCATGTGCAGCTGATATATTTAATGATGTTCGACCGTTGGTTCAATCAGCTCTGGATGGATTTAACGTGTCCAATTTTTGCTTATGGACAAAGTAACTCACGAAAGGCGCACTATGGTCTCTCTCTCTCAAACATGCTCCCACTGAATATTATCTCCCTACGAGCTAAATATCCAAATATTTGGGTATGGCTTTTTAGATAAAGTATTTTGTTTTTTATTCTTATTGCATTCAAAAGGGTACTGATCTGGAATGAGGATGTGTTTTGTGAATTATGCATGTATGGCTGCCATGACAAGCACAGTCCATTAATGCAATACTTCTATCCAGATATTGGTCTTATGTCATTTCTGAATTTAAGGAGCTAAAAGTTCTGCTGCTTGCATTTCTTAGATCTGATTGTCATTGGTTTGATCTTTGGCAATTATAGTTATCTGAATGGGGCCTTTGTAACATTATGATGAACCGCGTTCACCCACCATGTCATTCCACAAAATTCTGATATGGAAGTTGACATGATGGTGTTTTTTGATGCTTTTCAGGAAGGATCTAGCCATGATCGTGGTCTGCATGCTCGTTGTTTCGAGAGTTCTTCGATTTTGCCTCTTTGAAATCTTGAAACATGCTTTTTATGGTTATGGTAATAGTTGCTCCTGGAAAAGTTTTTTGATGATGGTCCTATTTGTGTGAAATAAACCACCAATAATTACTGGAAAAAGTTGATGTAATTTTAGTTTGCATATGATGGGAGACAATTGATATGGCTCCAAAGTTTGTTGAAGTACAGAGATGTATATGTTCAGCTTTGTTCACAGAGAAAGGACATATCCTGGTCACAGTCCATCTTTTTGATGAGGTGATGAACACAACTGATGCTGAGATGGAATCAGCAACAAGGAGTACGTTGAGCGGCTTCCCAGTACCAGACAGACGTGTCAGCTGGGCAAAATTTTGGACATTCAACCAGGAAGGGCCTGCGTCTCCGGCACCATCCTTCTCTAATCCAATCGATCTCATTATTTCAGTGGAGGATACAGGGATGAGTATTCCTCCAGAGGCACAATCCCGCGTTTTCACTCACTTTCATGCAAGTGCGCCCATCAATTTCTCCGAACACATGGGGGCACAGGTATTGGGCTAAGCATAAACAAATGTCTGGTTGGCCTCATGAATGGGGAGATTGGATTTGTAAGCATACCCAAGGTGGGATCCACGTTTACCTTTACTGCAGTTTTCAATGATGCCTGTTCTACCTCAAAAGAGTGCAAGGGCCAGCAAGTGAAAGGACAAGGTGACTCTGGCACCTCAGAATTTCATGGTATGAAAGCGGTGGTAATTGACACAAGACCTGTCCACGCCAATGTATCAAAGTATCATATCCAGAGGCTTGGTATTCATGTTGAGGTAGTTGCAGACTTGAACCAGTGCCTCCACACCATACAAAGTGGGAATTGCAGAATAGATATGGTGCTCTTGGAATGGGAAATTTGGGACAAGGACTCTGGTTTGTCGGCAATCTTTCTGGAAAACTCGAGGGACATGAAGCCACGGGTGTCTCCATGGTTGTTTCTTCTATCTAATTCTATCAGCTCTAGTAGGATGAGTGGTGCGACTACAGATGCTACTGGTCCATTCGTGATCATGAAGCCTCTAAGGGCTAGTATGCTGGTGGCGTCTTTACAGCGCGTCATGGGAGTTGGAAACCCGAATAAGTTGCTCCGATGGGGAGTCTCCGAGTCTGTCTCTCCGCAACCTTTTCCGTGGCAGAAAAATCCTAGTTGTGGATGACAACAAAGTAAATCTCAGTGTGGCCGAGAGAGCTTTGAAGAAATATGGAGCTGATGTGGTTTGTACAGACAGTGGGGAAAAAGCAATTGCTTTGCTCAGACCACCGCATGATTTTGATGCCTGCTTCATGGATATCCAGATGCCAGGAATGGATGGGTATGGCATTTTCCAGCTCAAGCACTTATGTTTTTTCATCAAATGTTGTATAGAAAGTGTATATACTTTCAGAGATTCGTACGTGTCTGATGTAATGGATTTGGATAACCTTTTCTATGTCAACTAGGTGGTGATAATGGATACGTGCATCTAATGGTTCTATAATTCCTTTGTTCAGATTTGAAGCTGCAAAAGAATTCAACAGATGGAACAAATTCCGAGCAAGGAATTCCTACCGGGACAGTCATCCTCAGAGCCACGTGAAAATATCTCGAATTTCCACCTACCGATCTTGGCCATGACTGCAGATGTGATTCACGCTACTCATGAAGAATGCACAAAGTATGGAATGGATGGATATGTTTCAAAGCCCTTTGAAGCGGAACAACTTTTAGAGAAGTTTCGCGCTTTTTCCCAATCATCATTGAATCGAAACTTGTAGAGAGGCCACCATAGATGGCTAATTGTTTTGGTGAGCAGAAGTCTTGGTTGTTTAGGCACTTTGGCAGCCTTACCGGTGAACTTTCGAATTCTTTAACA